>OX122907.1:8044989-8104989 GCA_944738965.1 Nebria brevicollis | reverse complement strand
ATCTGCTAATCAGGGCGTGCTTGGCTTGTTCCAAGATTAGATCTGTATTTCAGTACTTGCACCGTGGGTGCAGGTGTTTCTTCCTCAGGGTGGATCTGGCTTCGACCAGGGTTGGACCTGAGGGAAATTCGTCCAAGTAGGGTGAATCTGGCAGAGGTCCAGGGTTGGACCTACTTGGGGTTGCCTACCTAGTGGGGTGTGCCTGGTATCGCCAGGATTGGACCCACTAGGAGATGCCCATTAGGGAATGCCCGTAATGGAAACCTGCCTTCAGGGTGTATCTGGCTATGGACCAGGGTTGGACCAGCTGGTGGTTGCCCATCTAACAGGGTGTGCCTGGTAGCTCCAGGATTGGATCTGTTAGGGGATGCCCATAAGGGAAGACTACCTTCAGGATGGACCTGGCAGAGGTCCAAGGTTGGACCAGTTGGTAGATAGGCTTGTCGTGAACAAGTATGTACAGGGCTTTAAGGCACTGTCTCCATATTCTGTAACCTACCTAATCCTTTGTATAATTTCTTGTGGTATCGGTATGACATGTTGTATTTTTATAATGCAGGTGTGAAGGATACCAAGGCGACGCCCAAACCTTGCGCTGTTATAACCACCAATGTGATCGTAGGATGTCTTAGCATCAAGTCAACCGGTCATTCATACATATTAATCGTAATGACTTTAATTAGACTTTAGTATTGTTCTACTAAAACTGTTTATATTGTATTTTATGACCGATCTATAACTACGTTAGAAAAAGCGCTCTTATAAATTAAATATTAATTTACATCAAAACATGTGTTTCTAAACGCGTACATCGAAACTATCAGTTCCGGAATTATAAAACATCTGCAGTGTCATGCACGGAACTTTCTTATACACATTTGAGTAAAATCACATCGTAGTTTCATTATTTTTCTAATTTATAATATTTTTTCTAACCTTCGGAACAAATTTACACTAAATATATTTCTTAGAATAAATATAAAATGTCAAACTTCGAATTATTTATGTCTATTTTGTAAAACAATTGACAGGCGCAGATGATACGAAAAATATATATAAAAAGCAGAAATTTATTTTGAAACCTGTACTCCTTTTGTAAAAAAAATTTAAACAAAAGTTGTGCTAAATATACATAAATACCTTTAATTTTTGTTCATGCAATTTTTCTGTAACTTGTGACGCTTAAATCGGTTTTTGCTTTCGGGCGCCAATAATCGGTGTGTTTGCTCCGGTGCTCAGTGAAGAAAATCTATTTTCAGAGGTCTTGAAAAATAACAACGAGATAACTTCGATGCAAATAACAAAATAATGTTTTTATTTTAAAGCTAATAATACAGTTGAAAACAAAATGAGAAATATAAAAACAAACAGATTTACAAATGCTAGTAAAGAAAAGTATTATATTAATAATGACCCTATAAAAAGAACAAACTTAATTAATACAAAATGGTTAATTGCAACAGCAATTACAACTAGCCGACGACACAACAGCCGGCCAGTGGCAAAGGCTTAAAGGGGGAAATACAAGTAAAATAATTTTTTTATTAATTTTTTCTTAATACATAAATCAATTGCCTACACATTTAAGATTTATCCTGTAAAATATCTAGACGATCGGAAATGTAGTGACCGAGATATAACCATTTTCGCTTTCTTATACACAGTACAAGTCAATCATGAAAAATTTCGATCTCGAGATTTTAACGGAAATATACGTTTTGACCTTCACGACGCACGCGCAAACAAAAATAAGAGAGGGGGGTAGAGAAAAACACGTGGGGACAAGAGCTACAGTGAGAAGAAGAAGAATGTTAGTTAAGAATAAAATGGAATGTACTTTGATATAAATGTCGTTGGTTAATTAATGATGTTATTGTTAATCTTGTAATTGGTGTAAGTGGTATCGGAGTTGCTTGTAATTAATATCATTAATATAAATAATTGAGATAGTTATATTAACGTTCGTGTGTGTTTTATTTATTTTCTACACTTCACCCACATAAATAAAAACGTAACAATTGATGTCAGGTGTGGGGTTGAATAAACTGTGAAGTGTAATAATAATTAAAATGGCAACTAAAAAAGTGAAATTAAGTGCTTTAAAGGTGACCGAACTTAAGAGAGAACTGGAGAAACGCGATCTGGAGACATCAGGAAATAAATCAGTGTTGCCGCGTCTACGGCAAGCCTTGGAAGACGCGGGTGAAAATCCTGATGCTTTTGAAATTGCATTTGACGTATCCGATATACTAAGAGAAGAATTAATAGAAAGTTCTAGAACAATAGAACAAAAATTAATGGAAAACTCCAGAACTTTGGAAGAAAAAGTTGTGGAAAATTCCAGAAAATTAGGAGAATATTCTAGATCTTTGAAAGAAGAACTAATGGAAAATTCCAGAATTTTGGAAGAAAAATTAATGGAAAATTCCAGAACTTTGGAAGAAAAATTAATGGAAAATTCCAGGAAATCAGAAGAATATTCTAGAACATTGGAAGAAAAATTAATAGAAAGTTCTAGAAATTTAGAGGATAAGTTAACGGAAACTTCCAGGAATCTGAGAGAAAAATACGACAAGAAGATCGAAGAGTTGCAAGAGAGGTTTTCTAAAGTCACGCCATCTTCGATGCCAAATTTTGCTGTACTTGAACCCAAAAATCAAGTAAGAGAAATAGTGAAAGAAGACACCAGGTCGTCAATGCACATTAAAACACCAGAATTTGATGGCAAGTCTTCGTGGCCGAATTACTTGAAACAATTTAAAGCAGCTGCGAAAGCAAATAACTGGACTTCAGAAGAGAAAGCTACAGCGCTTACTGTCTCGTTAAGGGGCGAAGCGATCGATATCTTGCTTTAGGAAGATGAACAAGAGGACAACGAGCAACTAGTCAAGAGGTTGGATATGCGATATGGTAACGCACACTTAGAGCAGGTGTACCAGACGCAACTGAGGAACCGATACCAGAATCCGACAGAAAACCTTCAAGAATTTGAAGCCGATGTAGCCCGTTTGGTTCGCCTAGCACATCCTACTGCTCCTGAAGGCGTTTTGGAGTGCTTGGCCACACAGGCATTTGTTTATGGGATCCGAGACGGTGAAACTCAACAAGCACTGCGATTGGCTCGACCAAAAACTTTAGTTGATGCACTTTCATATGCGTTAGAGCTCGAAGCTGCCAAACAAGCTTCACGGAACCAATCGCGGGTGCGAAATATAGAAGCCGAGAAGGTTGAGAATACTGAAGACCTAGATGAAAGGGTGAGACGAATTCCAGCGAGGTGCTTGTCGGCAAGAGGAAACTCCGCTGCTGGAATTGCGGTGAACTGGATCATCTGCAAAGGCTTTGCAGAAAACAACGGAGGAAGACAGAAGCACAGAGAGAAAAAGATGAGGCGGAAAAACTAAGTCGGGTTGATGCGATGGGGGCAAACGTCGACCCGTAGTTCAATAGCCCCGGAATCTACTTGTTATGTCGCTTCCCTTCATCATCAAGCCATCAGCATCTACGTAGATGGCTCGGTTGACCGAAGGCCATTTAAAATGCTGCTGGATACGGGTGCGACAAGGACAATAATCAGACCCGACTTGGCAAAGAAATTGGACAAAAGCCATTTACTACCAACTCGGTGGCGGTTACGCACAGCAACAGGAGAACAAGCGACCGCATCAGGAGAAGTAGACTTGACTATCATTGTTGGAAGGACAACCATCAAACATCGTGTGTTGGTAGCTGAAGTAGAGGATGAATTCATTCTCGGCATGGACATAATGAAGAAGCACAGGTTTAAGCTTGACCTGAAGAAAGGGGTGATGATGGTCAATGAAGAAGTACTTGTATTACATCCGCGAGACGATCTAGCTGTGCGTGTACTAATAGCCGAAGATGTAACCCTCCCAGAACGAAGTGCAGTAATTGTGAGAGGTCAGCTAGAAGGCGGTTTCTGTGTGGGAAACATTGTTATGCTCGAGCCTAAAAATGATGATGTCAAAACGGGAACTGGAGTTGTGATAGGAAAATCTTTGACGAAAGTAGACAAAGTAATCCCAGTTCGAGTAATGAACATAAACTTTTATCCCGTCATACTGAAGAAAGGGACCATAGTTGGAGAATTTTTAGCAGTATCTTCGATTATTCGAACTGCGAAGGCTAAGGAAAACACATCTCAGGAAGTTCCGGACAACTTAATGAACCAGTTGTCAACATCTTTCAAGGAATTGACTACCGACCAGAGAATTAAGTTTATTATTAAACTTTGATTGGGAACTACCAAGATGTGTTCCAATTTGACCAGAATGCCAAAGGAAGAACTAATGTTGTCCACCATAAAATAGACACCGGAGACGCAAGACCCATCCGCCAAGCAGCAAGAAGATTACTACTGGCTAAGCGGGAGGAAGCCGACGGAATTATAGAGGACATGAAGATGGAAGGTGTGATTGAACCTTCAAGCAGTCCATGGGCTTCACCAGTGGTGTTAGTAAAGAAGAAGGATGGTTCTACACGATTTTGCGTCGACTATCGCCAATTGAACAACGTGACGAAGAAGGATAGCTATCCGCTGCCCCGGATAGACGATACACTGGACACTTTGGCTGGATCGAAGATTTTCTCCACCCTTGATCTGAAAAGCGGATACTGGCAAGTGGATTTGGATCCAAAGGATAAAGAGAAAACAGCCTTTACCATCGGCACTGGGCTTTGGCAATTTACCGTTATGCCATTTGGGCTCTGCAATGCCCCTGCAACATTCGAACGACTTATGGAAACAGTATTGGCTGGGCTTTCTTGGAAAACCTGTTTGGTTTATCTCGACGATATTGTCGTGGTAGTGGAAACGTTCGAGGACCACATGAAGAAGTTGGGAGAAGTTTTCCAAAGACTGAGGAGGGCTAACCTGAAGCTCAGTCCAAAGAAGTGTTTCCTGTTTCAAAGGGAAGTCCATTATCTTGGACATGTGATTTCTGGTAAGGGGATTGCAGTTGACCCAGAGAAAATAAGAGCTGTGAGAGAATGGCCAGTACCAAGAGATAAACATGAGATCAGAAGTTTTCTTGGTCTATTTACTTACTATCGACGATATGTACCTGGATTTGCCAACATAGCCAAGCCATTAACGAGGCTTACTGAATAAGGCAGAAGATTTATATGGGAAATGGACTGTCAGGATGCATTTAAACAACTGAAACACTCCTTGACAAGTGCACCTGTTTTAAGTTACCCTTTACCGGAAGTAACGAACTCGTGTTAGACACAGATGCCAGCAACGTTGGGATTGGGGGCGTTCTCTCCCAAATACAAGACGGACATGAAAAAGCTATATATCCTACTTCAGTAAGACCTTGTCGAAAACCGAAAGAAACTATTGTGTCACCAGGAGAGAATTACTAGCAGTCGTTAAATCCATTGAGCATTTCTACAAATATGTATACGGTTTAATAAGAACTGACCATGCTGCTCTAAAATGACTGCTACGATTTAAGAATCCTGAAAGGCAGGTGGCCAGATGGATTGAAAGGCTACAAGAATACGATTTTAAAATCGAGCATAGGGCAGGTTCAAGTCATCGTAATGCTGACGCATTGTCCAGAAGGCCATGCCAAGATGAATGCAAACACTGTAGTCGACTGGAAGAGAAATATACCACCGTAGCCAGAACAACAGTAGTCGATGATAGTTAGCAGCCTGAAGAATTACAAAAGGACTAAGAAAACGACCCTACTTTAAAAATTATACTCGAATGGAAAGCAAAGGGAAGCAAACCGGTATGGGAAGGTGTTGCACCACACTCACAAACAGTGAAATCGTACTGGGCACAGTGGGACTCCATGGTGGTTGAGAATGGCCTCCTAAAACGTGCCGTAGAAAATGCGGTTGGTACTGAGAAGAAAACTCAGTTGGTTATTCCTAAAAGTAGAGTACCAGACGTGTTGAAAGAGATCCATGAGGGGTCGGGAGGAGGACACCTTGGAGTGAACAGAACGGTTGATAGTTTGCGCCGACGATTTTACTGGATGAACTGCAATGAAGATGCGAAGAATTGGTGCAAGAAATGTGTGGTTTGTGCTGGAAGTAACGGGCCACATAGAAAATAAAAGAGCACCAATGCGCCAGTACAATGTTGGTAGTCCATTCGAACGCATTGCGATTGATGTGGCCGGCCCATTCCCAGAAAGTGACGAAGGAAACAAATATGTACTTGTTGTTATGGATTACTTCAGCAACTGGGTTGAGGCGTATGGTCTACCCAACCAGGAAGCCGTTACTGTCGCTGAAGTTTTAGTGAAAGAATGCATCTGCCGATTTGGAGTACCACGTGAACTGCACTCTGATCAAGGACGAAACTTTGAGTCTGCGCTGTTCCAAAATATCTGCAAGATATTAGGAATCAACAAAACAAGAACAACTGCATTACATCCGCAGTCTGATGGCATGGTTGAACGAATGAACAGAACAATTAACCGACATTTGCCGAAGGTAGTCTCCAACCACCAGAGAGACTTGGACCGACATCTTCACTTGTTCTTGATGGCTTATCGTTCATCCATGCACGAAACAACAAGGCACACTCCAGCAAACATCTTATTTGGGCGCGAGTTGCGTTTACCATGCGACTTAGTATTCGGCAGTAAACCTGGAGAAGATCTAGCTGGGGAAGATTACGTTACGGACTTACGGAGAAGAATGGATGTAACTCATGAACGAGTCCGTAGAAACATGCAAGAGGCCAGTGATCGGATGAAGGACCATTATGACATCAGGGTCGAAAAAGGTGGATATAAAACTGGGGATTTAGTATGGCTTTACAACCCACAAAGGCGTCGCGGCTATTCACCAAAGCTGCAAAGGAACTGGGACGAGCCCTATGAGATAGAAAAGAGAATTAATGACGTGGTCTATCGAATTAAGAGACAACCCACTGAGAAGCCGAGAGTAGTACATTACAATCAGTTGGCTCCTTTCGCTGGTGACAACCATGAAGACCATCGGGTGGCAACGGTTCGTCGAACTGTCGCTCAGGAATCGACCTTTGAAGATTTCATGGAAAACTACGCCACTGGTCGCAAGGCGCGACATGGAGTTACGAAGGAAGAACACCGGGACCTTTTCACCGTGCCTCCAGAATATTCCCTCGGCCATTGTGTAGCTGAAGACATAAAGATGTCCCGCGGCGTGGCTTCCGTCTTTAAGGCGAAATTTGGACGACAACAAGAACTGGCCAACCAACGTCCATCCGTCGGGAAGACTACGACTGAGGGATAACCATGTAGAACACCAGCGGTACATCTATTACCTGGTAACAAAACCACGCACTTACCAGAAGCCATCCTATCGGATTTTATGGGACTCCATTTGCGATTTGAGGACCCACCTGCTAGAGAATGACATCATGAAGCCGGCAGTACCGAAGTTGGGCTGTGGACTGGATGGTCTGGATTGGAGGATCGTTAGGAACATGTTGGAAATCCTTTTCCGGCATACTGGAGTAGAAATCTTCGTTTGCTGCTTCAACCCTAATGGACAAGATGGACATGAACGGACCATCGACTGTCACTTCCTCAAGACGTCCGGATGCACCAGGGGTGACGCTTGCAGATTTTGTCATGAACTGATCCAGGACGAATCAGTCTAAGGAGGGAGCAGTGTAACGTGCATAGTCACGACGCACGTGCAAACAAAAATAAGAGAGGGGGTAGAGAAAAACACGTGAGGACAAGAGCTACAGTGAGGAGAAGAAGAATGATAGTTAAGAATAAAATGGAATGTACTTTGATATAAATGTCGTTGGTTAATTAATGATGTTATTGTTAATCTTGTAATTGGTGTAAGTGGTATCGGAGTTGCTTGTAATTAATATCTTTAATATAAATAACTGAGCTAGTTATATTAACGTTTGTGTGTGTTTTATTTATTTTCTACACTTCACCCAAATAAATAAAAACGTAACAGTATGATTGCATTTGCTTCGGTGTATTGATGAAATAACAAGTCCTTTGTGGCAGGCATAAAACGATATCTGCTTGCTGTAAGAAATCAATACCTAGTATGGTTATGTTTCCTTCGGGTTCTGGTAGTACGTAGAATGTAGTAGGCATTGTAAGGTTTGAGATAATTACGTTGACATCAGCTTTCTTCACTAATCTTGCTTGTGGTATCGAGTCCGCAAATGACAGTTGTATGTTATCTTCAGTAAAAGTTGTTCCACTTGTTTGCAGAGCTTTTTACAGTTTTTGGCTGGCGATGCAGGCTGGCGCATCTGAATCGGCTAATGCGATCTCTTGAATGTAACCTATTTGTATTGGCAGCATTGGTCGAAACCGTGAGTTTGCATTGACTTTTGAGATGGCTGTGTGATTCAGTTGAATGCTGTTCACTTTCGTTCCGTTTTCGGACGGATGCGGATTGCAATTGATGCATCTTGTCCTAACTACGCCTGGAGTACCGCAACCATAGCATGCGATCGGTGTTTTACTTGCGTTGTATTTCGCTGACTCGTAAGTGCAGTAGTTACTTTTGAAGTATTTTATTGTTGACGTTGCTCTCGTTTTCGACATTCTTCAAAGGTGTGACCAATGTACGAGCAAAATGTGCAACGAGGTCGTTCTTTGAGTTTTTCATCTGTTTTTGACTTCGTTTGCGCTTTTCGCGTTTCTGGATTAGAATCTGTAGATTTCTGTGCGCGATCTTCTTGAAGAGATTGTTCGATTGTTCTCGCTTTCGTTGTTAGATCATTGAACGTTTCAACATCGTCTCGGTTTATGCCTTTTCTTACTCGTCCATAAATCATGTCCAGTTGGATTGATTCGGATGGAAGTTCAGTCAACCGTGAAAGAAGTGCTCTTGTTTTGCTGACAAATAGTTCTGTGTTTGTTTTGTCGTCTTGTTCGCTTGAAAATAGTTTTTTATAGATTTGAAAGTTAGTTTTTCTAGGACCATACGCACCTTTCAGTAAGGTGATAGCGTCGTTCCAGTCTGTAACGTTAGCTTTTATTCCTTGCCACCATGTCGCAGCTTGTCCAGTGAGAAGTAGAGGCATTCCTCGAACAGCGTTCTCATTAGAAATGTGTAAGCAATCTTTGTAGATTGTTATGGTATCAACAAATGCTTCGATGTCATCGAATTTGTCTCCACTATGTCGTGCAGTACATTTTGAAAAGTTTCCTTTCAGTTGGTTATTAGCTAAAATCGGGCTTTGTGCAAAAGTATCGTGATTTAGCTGTACCATTTGAGTTTGCATCTGCGTTATAATGTGTTGTAGTTGATCGGTAGACATCATCACCACTGTCTGGACGGGAGGTGACTCTGTACCTTGCAATTGTTCTTCTTTGTTGTTAGGTATCTTGCCCGTAAGATGTTTGTATGCTGAATGTTTTCTGGGTGTTCGAGATCACTTTGCGTAAGAGACACTGATGCACGAATCCGTTTTATTCACACACACGTGGTTGATTTTTCCCTTTTTCTTTCGGGCACCACTAGTTGGGCGTCACTTGTGGCGTGGTTATCTCAGGGATTTAGGAGTTACGAAATACCCGTTTAAGGTTTTAATTGACAACACAACATTGATTTATGTTTGCTTTATTAATTAGCACTCTTGGCTTTTCTTGTTGACATGTTCTATATTGTTTTTGTGTTGTTCCCAACTGCTCAAACTTATGTTTGGTTGGCAGTACGTGGCGGCTGGTTGGTTTGAATATGAGCGGGCGCTACAGTTTTAAATTATAAATGTGGACAACAATATTATTCTTTATCTATATTGCAAATGATATTTTATTTAAATAAGAATTTTTAATCGTAATATTAAAATTACTTATAAATAGGTAGGGTAAAACGACCAGTTTTGGCACATCGCTAGTAATGGCACAGGTATCAAAAACTTGGTTTTATACGTTTAAAATTGTGCAAATGCGTAGGTATAACAACGATTTAAATATTTATATATAGTTTTAAACAAGAAAAAACCTTTAGAACGTCCATTTTAAAATTATGAATTAAAAAAAAAAACGAATATTGTTTAGCGATATCAAAATTGTACTTTTCACAGCCATTTTTAGTTAGTTTACGGTTACCATAGCTTAAGCAATTACAATCATATTTACTAGAAAAACGTATTTTTTTAATATGTACCTGGTTAAATAAACTAAATGAATAGTTCATCGAAACATTTCAAATGTTGAGTATTGACTTTTTTTTATTTTTTAATATTAAAAACACGTGTTCTTTAATTGGTATGAAATTTGGAAGAGCCACCAATAAAAAAACACTTTATGCTTACAGCGCTATTCTATTGAGCGGCCGCTGCTATAAATAAAATAGTAAACAGAGACTCTCTGACAGTAAGCAAGTGAGGTTAGAATATTAATGTTTTTACATATTTCTTATAACAAGAACAAATTTTAACTACAGATAAATAATTCTTTAAAAGGTATGTATCAGTTATTATTTACATTATACGTACACTGAAATTTTATTGTTTATCTCATAAAAAATAAAAATCTAAAACATGACCTATTTAATTTATTTTTGTATTAGTTTGAATAAATTATTTTTATTTTAGTGAAAACTGGTAAAAACAATGACACCGTTAATAAAAAGGGTAAAAAGAAGTGTGAAAAATCAAGAATTAGAACCAAAACCTCTTATACAGGTGGGGCAAAACAACCTCCCTAGTTTCAACAGAGAATTGTGAAGCTAGCAGAGGTCGTAACAGGGTAGGAATGGCGTGAATGGCGGCAGAAAGATATGCCGTGTGTATGTGTTACAAAAGGATTCAGTCGTAAACACAATGTGGACGAACGAGCAGCGCGCTTTTGCCGTGGAAGCATACATACGCGAAAAGGAGTCTGTAATCGCCGCCCAGCACATTTCCATCTTTCTGGCGGTGTAAATAAACAAAATTTTCGATATTGGTGCGAAAACAATCTGAGGGTGATCCACGAGAAGCCTCTGCATAGTGATCGTGTCACAGTTTGGTGCGCAGTTTCCCGAATAGGGATTATCGGGTCTTACTTTTACTACAGGAAAGAAATCGGGCAGTTACCGTCAATTCTGGGCGCTATATGAACATGCTCCAGAATTTTTTTGCCTCTGCTCTTAAAGAACTTGGTCTCGAGAATGTCTGGTTTCAGCCTGACGGGGGGGGGGGGGGGAAGTCACAGCCCACACAGCGCGAGCATCAATGCTGGTTTTGAAGGAAATGTTCCCCGCGTGCTTTGTCTCCCTGAGAGGAGACAATCCGCACGGAAATTCGCCGTATACCTGAAGAAATGCTTGAAAGGGTTATGCAAAACTTCAAAAGTCGCTTGCAGCAGTGTGTAGACAATGAAGGACAACACTTGGCCGATATGATTTTTAAAACTACATAAGATAAAACTGGCCATGTAACTACTTTATTTTATTGAAATAAATTTTTTGTATCTCGACTCCTTTTTCTTTAATTCACTTGCAAAACTAGGGAGGTTGTTTTGCCCCACCTGGTACACTTGAAAAAATACTTTTATCTGAAATTACAAGATGAAAAGTATTCTTATCTAAAAAAATAAAACTAGAAAAGATTTCAATTTTTCATTGTTCACAAAATTTTAATGCAAGAAAAGTATTAAAAATTTTGATGTAATATACCTATTTATAAGTAATTTTAATATTTCGATTAAAAATTATTATTTAATTAAAATATCATTTGCATTATACCTAGATAAAGAATAATATTGTTGTCTACATTTATAATTTAGAACTTTATAAATATTAAATTTAGCTTTAGATAGGTATAGTACCTACCTCTATAATTTAAAAATTTATAAAATAAAGCTACTGCAAGTGTTTTTTTATAAATATATACCTAAATCTTAGGAAATCCAAGCTAAAATATATAAATTTATAACTATATTTGCCGTGCTACTACTAGAAAGGACTGTTCTCTTAAAGGCAACCACTGTGCCATTACTGGCATTTTAACATCAAATTATAAATTGTGAACAAAATTACCTAAAACATCAATAAACAATTTAATTTTTTTATTTTACTTTATAAAACACTTAAACTTTAAAAATTTTCAATTATTATTTAAATATATTAACCACATTTTTTTTAATCCTCAAAAAAGTAGAGAATTTTCTTAACTGTGCCACTACTGGTCGTTTTACCCTATTACATCAAAATTTTTAATACTTTTCTTGCATTAAAATTTTATGAACAATGAAAATTTTAAATCTTTTCTCGTTTTATTTTTTTAGATGAGAATACTTTTCATCTTATAATTTTTTGTTGAATATTCCTCATTCGAGGATAGATTCATCCCATTTAGCGTCCATAAAACCTTGAAAGGCCTCTCCGTCTACAAGATTCGGAGATTTGTCGTCCTTTTCGCATATATAACAACTCTCAAGGTATATTGCAACAGCAAGAAAAAGCAATGCCTCTTTCGATTCGCGATAATGCGGCTTCGGTCTGTCAGACCATGGTTATAATTTAATTAAATTCGTACTCACGTCCAAGGGTGTCAGACTGATTTCGTATCCGTTCCTCTCGAAAGCGATACCGAAATATGTTTGCACGTTACCGGGAACCTTTATGCTATGACTTTTACTCCGAAACAGTCGCTTTCCTCCACGTTAATTGACATGACGCAAATATCGTCAACGTGAGCGATGATTAACATCAATCTGTTTTTCTTTCCCTTCAAGGACAAACAAGGATCACCCTTAGAAGGAATCATTCCGAGCTCTCGTAATTCCTTCTCTAGTGATTCTGCCAGACCCATCCCGCTTTTTTCAGCCCGTAGAGCGTTTTTCTCGTGAGACACATCTTAGCGCTGCTCCTCAGACTATTCAAGATAGTCTTTGCTTCCGAGACTAGAAAGTAGTACTTCTTGATGTGCATTTTCTTACTTTCGGCAAAGGCAACAGCAAATCTAATGGTGCTCAAGCAAGCTATTGGAGCGTACGTATCCTGAAAATCTATTGATGCTGATGCAAATTTCTCGTCACAATCTTCGTTTTTTGTTTTCGTCTTTATCTTTTAACACAAAACGATTAGCAATAACCTGGTTTCCTATTGGCCGGTCCATGAGCTCCCATATGTTTTCCTTTAATTTTGTAGAAGATGTTGAATATGAATTTCTATAAATTTGGACTTCCATTTTCTTGTTCGAATTTAGTAAGTTCAGATAAAAGTATTTTTTCAAGTGTATAAGAGGTTTTGGTGCTAATTCTTGATTTTTCACACTTCTTTTTACCCTTTTATTAACGGTGTCATTTTTTTCACCAGTTTTCACTAAAATAAAAATAATTTATTCAAATGAATACAAAAATAAATTAAAGAGGTTATGTTTTCGATTTTAATTTTTTATGAGATAAACAATAAAACTTTAGTGTACGTATAATGTAAATAATATATAAACTGATACATACTGTTTAAAGAATTATTTATCTGTAGTTAAAATTTGTTCTTGTTATAAAAAATATGTAAAAACATTAGTATTCTAACCTCGCTTGTTTACTGTTCTATTTATAACAGCGGGTGCTCAATAGAAGAACGCTGTACGCATAAAGTGTTCTATTATTAGCGCGCTCTTTAAAGTGCAATACTAGAACACGTGTTTTTAGAATTAAATAAGAAAGTCAATAAGTCAATATTATATATTTGAAATGTTTCGATAAAATATTCATTTAGGTTATTCAACCAGGTTAATATAAAAAATACATTTTTGTAGTAAATATGATTCTAATTGCCATAGAAACCGTAAACTAACTAAAAATGGCTGTGAAAAGTACAATTTTAATATCGCTAAACAATATTCGTTTCTTTTAATTAATAATTTTAAAAAGGAAGTGAAAAACGTTTTTTCTTGTTTAAAACTATATATAAATATTTAAATCTTTGTTATACCTACGCATTTGCAAAATTTTAAACGTATACAACCAAGTTTTTGATACCTGTTCCATTACTAGCGTCGTTCCATTACTGGTCTACTTACCCTACGGATTGCTAATATTTATAAGCTAAAATCATGGGAAATAAAAGCAGGAGCCATTTAAGTAAAACACGTAACCGAAATAAAGCGTCCATGAAACAAAGATTACGATTCCAAAATAAAAAAACAAATACGGAAACAAGTGTACGTGTATCTCCAGTTCGATCATTTTCTATGACAGAAATATACAAATAATAATAACACACATTCAAAAGATACAAATATAAAATATGTAGCTATTAGTGTTCAACAATACGCTTGCAGTTATATATGGTTTTATTTAGGTTCAAGGTCAACTAAATGTATGCGAAAAGGAAAGATGCTATTTCATAGATTTCTCAAGCACCACGAATCTCTTATATATTGAAGAGATTGAGAGGGACCGAAATTTTTGGGAGAGTGTCATGTTACCAAAATTGTCCAAATTCTATATGGATTGTATACTTCCCGAAATAGTTTATTTTTATTTTGGAATCGTAATCTTTGTTTCATGGACGCTTTATTTCGGTTACGTGTTTTTCTTAAATGGCCCCTTCCTATATTTCCCATGATTTTAGCTTATAAATATTAGCACGCCGTACCAGAAAAATATAGACACTAGGCGTCTCAAATAAAAAATGCGCGACGCTGTTAAATACATTTATTAGCGTTTCGACCGAGCGAAGTCTTGGCGTTCACAACAAAATAAAATAGAGACTTTCGATAGATTGTTCAGTTTTTTATGAAAAATTGGTGTTCAACTTAAAGTTTCTCAAATGAGTCTGACTTTTTAATAATATTACAAAAATTTTCTTAAAACTAACATAAATGCTATTAGTTGCAATGGCTCCGTTATGAATATTTTGGTTGGACCAATAGTGAGTTGGTAAGATGTTGTCCTATTTCAAAGGGTAGTAAATTTCTCAGAATTGCAACAATTGGCCATAAAAAACATAGTTACGCTGTACTAAATATATAATTGGAGACGTTTTTTACTTTCTTATACGCAGTATAAGTAAGTATTGAATCATAAAAAATTTCGATATTCGGAAATATACGTTTTGACCTTCCCTTAATCGTTTCCAACTATTTTTGGAATAAGGTCCGTCTGTGTGTGTGTGTGTGTGTGTGTGTGTGTGTGTGTGTGTGTGTGTGTGTGTGTGTGTGTGTGTGTGTGTGTGTGTGTGTGTGTGTGTGTCTGTGTCTGTGTCTGTGTCTGTGTCTGTGTCTGTGTCTGTGTCTGTGTCTGTGTCTGTGTCTGTGTCTGTGTCTGTGTCTGTGTCTGTGTCTGTGTCTGTGTCTGTGTCTGTGTCTGTGTCTGTGTCTGTGTCTGTGTCTGTGTCTGTGTCTGTGTCTGTGTCTGTGTCTGTGTCTGTGTCTGTGTCTGTGTCTGTGTCTGTATGTGAGTGCTCTACAGCCCAAACGGCTGATGGGAAAATTATGAAATTTTAAACTTAAGATTTGTATATGCCTGGCAAGAAAACCTCTTATTTTTGAAAACAATATTCCGACCGGAAGTGCATGTTTACCTAACAAATTTCTTGCAGTTTCTGCAATTATTCAAGAATTGTTGCATATACAGAAAAATTATAGATAACAGCATTTTGTACAACTTTTACTTGAAATTCTTTTTCCCAAACAAGAAAATGGCTATTATAATTTCTTCATATTATATTTATTTTTACATAAATCATATCATCTGCGCCTGTCAATTGTTTATCAAAAAAAAAAAACAAAAAAATACTTAAATAAATAGAAGTTTGACATTTTATATTTATTCTAAGATAATAAATTTAATGTAAAAGTGTTCCGAAGGTTACAAAAAATATTATAAATTAGAAAAATAATGAAACTACGATGTGGTTTAACCCAAATGCATATAAGAAAGTTCGGTGCATGACACTGCAGATGTTTTTTCATTTATTATTGTTGATTATCTGTTTTCTTATGTTTTAATTTTGTATTTTAAATGAATAAGTTTACACAGATTATTTAAATCTTTGTGTGATTTTACTCTCGATCTCGAGATTTTAACGGAAATATACATTTTGTGTTTCCCTGAATCGATTCCAACTATTTTTGGAATGACGTCTGTCTGTGTATGTGTATGTGTATGTGTATGTGTATGTGTATGTGTATGTGTATGTGTATGTGTATGTGTATGTGTATGTGTATGTGTATGTGTATGTGTATGTGTATGTGTATGTGTATGTGTATGTGTATGTGTATGTGTATGTGTATGTGTATGTGTATGTGTATGTGTATGTGTATGTGTATGTGTATGTGTATGTGTATGTGTATGTGTATGTGTATGTGTATGTGTATGTGTATGTGTATGTGTATGTGTATGTGTATGTGTATGTGTATGTGTATGTGTATGTGTATGTGTATGTGTATGTGTATGTGTATGTGTATGTGTATGTGTATGTGTATGTGTATGTGTATGTGTATGTGTATGTGTATGTGTATGTGTATGTGTATGTGTATGTGTATGTGTATGTGTATGTGTATGTGTATGTGTATGTGTATGTGTATGTGTATGTGTATGTGTATGTGTATGTGTATGTGTATGTGTATGTGTATGTGTATGTGTATGTGTATGTGTATGTGTATGTGTATGTGTATGTGTATGTGTATGTGTATGTGTATGTGTATGTGTATGTGTATGTGTATGTGTATGTGTATGTGTATGTGTATGTGTATGTGTATGTGTATGTGTATGTGTATGTGTATGTGTATGTGTATGTGTATGTGTATGTGTATGTGTATGTGTATGTGTATGTGTATGTGTATGTGTATGTGTATGTGTATGTGTATGTGTATGTGTATGTGTATGTGTATGTGTATGTGTATGTGTATGTGTATGTGTATGTGTATGTGTATGTGTATGTGTATGTGTATGTGTATGTGTATGTGTATGTGTATGTGTATGTGTATGTGTATGTGTATGTGTATGTGTATGTGTATGTGTATGTGTATGTGTATGTGTATGTGTATGTGTATGTGTATGTGTATGTGTATGTGTATGTGTATGTGTATGTGTATGTGTATGTGTATGTGTATGTGTATGTGTATGTGTATGTGTATGTGTATGTGTATGTGTATGTGTATGTGTATGTGTATGTGTATGTGTATGTGTATGTGTATGTGTATGTGTATGTGTATGTGTATGTGTATGTGTATGTGTATGTGTATGTGTATGTGTATGTGTATGTGTATGTGTATGTGTATGTGTATGTGTATGTGTATGTGTATGTGTATGTGTATGTGTATGTGTATGTGTATGTGTATGTGTATGTGTATGTGTATGTGTATGTGTATGTGTATGTGTATGTGTATGTGTATGTGTATGTGTATGTGTATGTGTATGTGTATGTGTATGTGTATGTGTATGTGTATGTGTATGTGTATGTGTATGTGTATGTGTATGTGTATGTGTATGTGTATGTGTATGTGTATGTGTATGTGTATGTGTATGTGTATGTGTATGTGTATGTGTATGTGTATGTGTATGTGTATGTGTATGTGTATGTGTATGTGTATGTGTATGTGTATGTGTATGTGTATGTGTATGTGTATGTGTATGTGTATGTGTATGTGTATGTGTATGTGTATGTGTATGTGTATGTGTATGTGTATGTGTATGTGTATGTGTATGTGTATGTGTATGTGTATGTGTATGTGTATGTGTATGTGTATGTGTATGTGTATGTGTATGTGTATGTGTATGTGTATGTGTATGTGTATGTGTATGTGTATGTGTATGTGTATGTGTATGTGTATGTGTATGTGTATGTGTATGTGTATGTGTATGTGTATGTGTATGTGTATGTGTATGTGTATGTGTATGTGTATGTGTATGTGTATGTGTATGTGTATGTGTATGTGTATGTGTATGTGTATGTGTATGTGTATGTGTATGTGTATGTGTATGTGTATGTGTATGTGTATGTGTATGTGTATGTGTATGTGTATGTGTATGTGTATGTGTATGTGTATGTGTATGTGTATGTGTATGTGTATGTGTATGTGTATGTGTATGTGTATGTGTATGTGTATGTGTATGTGTATGTGTATGTGTATGTGTATGTGTATGTGTATGTGTATGTGTATGTGTATGTGTATGTGTATGTGTATGTGTATGTGTATGTGTATGTGTATGTGTATGTGTATGTGTATGTGTATGTGTATGTGTATGTGTATGTGTATGTGTATGTGTATGTGTATGTGTATGTGTATGTGTATGTGTATGTGTATGTGTATGTGTATGTGTATGTGTATGTGTATGTGTATGTGTATGTGTATGTGTATGTGTATGTGTATGTGTATGTGTATGTGTATGTGTATGTGTATGTGTATGTGTATGTGTATGTGTATGTGTATGTGTATGTGTATGTGTATGTGTATGTGTATGTGTATGTGTATGTGTATGTGTATGTGTATGTGTATGTGTATGTGTATGTGTATGTGTATGTGTATGTGTATGTGTATGTGTATGTGTATGTGTATGTGTATGTGTATGTGTATGTGTATGTGTATGTGTATGTGTATGTGTATGTGTATGTGTATGTGTATGTGTATGTGTATGTGTATGTGTATGTGTATGTGTATGTGTATGTGTATGTGTATGTGTATGTGTATGTGTATGTGTATGTGTATGTGTATGTGTATGTGTATGTGTATGTGTATGTGTATGTGTATGTGTATGTGTATGTGTATGTGTATGTGTATGTGTATGTGTATGTGTATGTGTATGTGTATGTGTATGTGTATGTGTATGTGTATGTGTATGTGTATGTGTATGTGTATGTGTATGTGTATGTGTATGTGTATGTGTATGTGTATGTGTATGTGTATGTGTATGTGTATGTGTATGTGTATGTGTATGTGTATGTGTATGTGTATGTGTATGTGTATGTGTATGTGTATGTGTATGTGTATGTGTATGTGTATGTGTATGTGTATGTGTATGTGTATGTGTATGTGTATGTGTATGTGTATGTGTATGTGTATGTGTATGTGTATGTGTATGTGTATGTGTATGTGTATGTGTATGTGTATGTGTATGTGTATGTGTATGTGTATGTGTATGTGTATGTGTATGTGTATGTGTATGTGTATGTGTATGTGTATGTGTATGTGTATGTGTATGTGTATGTGTATGTGTATGTGTATGTGTATGTGTATGTGTATGTGTATGTGTATGTGTATGTGTATGTGTATGTGTATGTGTATGTGTATGTGTATGTGTATGTGTATGTGTATGTGTATGTGTATGTGTATGTGTATGTGTATGTGTATGTGTATGTGTGTGTTTGTGTGTGTGTGTGCTTGTGTGTGTGTGTGTGTGTGTGTGTGTGTGTGTGTGTATGTGAGCTATAAACTTAAGATTTGTATATGCCTGGCAAGAAAACCTTCTATTTTTGAAAACAATATTCCGACCTGAAGTGTATGTTTATTCTAGTCATTTTTTGCAGTTTCTGCAATTATTCAAAAACGGTTACAGGTACAGAAAAATTGTTACATTAAAAATTATAGATATCAGCATTTTGTACAACTTATATTTGATACTTTTTATCTCAAACGGTTCCGGAAACAAGAAAATTGCTCTTGAAATTTCTTCATATTACATTTAATTTTACATAAATCGTAACATCTGCGCCCGTCAATTGTTTATCAAAAAAAAACAAAACAGACTTAAATAATTTGAAGTTTTATATTTATTCAAAGAAATATATTGAGCGTAAAAGTGTTCCAAAGGTCAGAATAAATATTATAAATTAGAAAAATAATGAAATTACGAAGAGGTTTAACCCATATGCGTATGCGGCCTATAATCCAGGGGCCAACGGCATGGTAGAACGGTTTCACCGGCAACTTAAGGCAGCACTGAAGTACCACGACACGGGTAAATTGACCAGAACGCTACCAACAGTCCTCATGGGCATTCGTAACGCGTGGAGAGACGACCTTGGCGCCTGCGCGGTGGAGATCACAGACGGGGAAACTACGCCTTCCGGGATAGTTTCTAACCGCAGAACCCTCAAACCATTGCGAGCAACTGATTTTGTGGATCTCCGGAATCGCTTCCAGGAGCTCTGCTTTACCGAGCGGGAAACCTACTTCTTATATTGCACAGTTATTTGGTAAATGACATTGGTATATGGAAGTTTTCATATATGTTCGGGAGAGGTCCCATGTTATTGTTATTCGGGCCATTCGGCGAGAGTCTATCAAATAACTAATGCTGAAACAAAAACATCTGCAGTGTCATGCACCGAACTTTCTTATACGCATATGGGTTAAACCACATTGTAGTTTCATTATTTTTCTAATTTATAATATTTGTTTTAACCTTTAGATCGCTTTAACACTAAATATATTTCTTAGAATAAATATTGAATGTCAAACTTCAAATTATTTAAGTCTATTTATTAAACAATTGACAAGCGCAGATGATACGATTTATGTAAAAATATATATAATAAGCAGACATTTATTTTGAAACCAGTACTATTTCGAAAAAAAAATTTCAAACAAAAGTTTTGCTTAATATGAGTACCTTTGATTTTTGTTCATAAAATTTTTCTGTAACTGTAACCATTTTTGCGTAATTGCAGAAACTGCAAAAAATGACAAGAGTAAACAGGCACTTCCGGTTAGAATATTTTTTTCAAAAATATAAGGTGCACACCCCAGGCATATGCAAATCTTAAGTTTAAGGTTTCATAATTATATCTTCAACCGTTTAGGCTGTAGAGAACATACAAACACACAGACACATATACACACACACACACAGACAGACGTCATTCCAAAAAAGTTGGAATCGATTCAAGGAAGGTCAAAACGTATATTACCGTTGAAATATCGAGATCGAATAGGATGTAATTTTAGTACATATTGTTGCAAGTAAAATAGATCCAGAAACTCGACGGCAATGGGAGCTTTCAATTAGTGACGATAAAGTACCTGAATTCAAGTCCTTGCACCGATTCATGGATCAACGAGCTCGTGCACTCAGCGTTTCGATCGTGGCAAAGGACAAATGTATGAAAATAAATGCACAACAAAAACAATTCAAGGCACTGTGACGAAGTTATGGTCATTTATACAGCAAGCACCATGGCTACGGGGCTAAGGTGCTTGACTACCGTTCTAGAGGTCCGGGGTTCGATTCTTGGCTGCGAACGATCCAACTTTTATTTTATTTTCAGATCGAGGCAGGTTTCTTTGCAAGCCTCGAAACGTTTAATTAGCAGCCTAGTATATATACAGGCCCTAGTTGAAGCGTAAACTCACTCTACACCGAGTATCTGTACCGTGGCTTTCCTGGTCGATACATAGTGCTTCGAGATTTTGCTGAGATTGTCTTGACCGTGGTTTTCCTGGTCGACACCGAGGTTTACAAACCGCGTGGTGAGTACGAGACGTTTGCGTACGTCATCCACACCGTTTCTTTCCGTTCTTTTCACGCCTAGCGGCAGCCGTGGTTCTCCTGGCAGTAGCTAGGTGTAGTTTCCGACCGTTTTTATTAACCGTTCTTTACCGGTTCGCGATATTCTCGTTCGCGTAACTCCGCGTTACTTTTACCGTGCCTAGCAGCAGCCGTGGTTCTCCTGGCAGTAGCTAGGTGTAGTTTCCGACCGTTTTTATCAACCGTTCTTTTACCGGTTCGCGATATTTTCATTCGCGTGGCTTCGCGTTAATTTTACCGTGCCTAGCAGCAGCCGTGGTTCTCCTGGCAGTAGCTAGGCGTAGTTTCCGACCATTTTTATTAACCGTTCTTTACCGGTTCGCGATATTCTCGTTCGCGTAACTCCGCGTTACTTTTAACGTGCCTAGCAGCAGCCGTGGTTCTCCTGGCAGTAGCTAGGTATAGTTTCCGACCGTTTTTATTAACCGTTCTTTACCGGTTCGCGATATTCTCGTTCGCGTAACTCCGCGTTACTTTTACCGTGCCTAGCAGCAGCCGTGGTTCTCCTGGCAGTAGCTAGGTGTAGTTTCCGACCGTTTTTATTAACCGTTCTTTACCGGTTCGTGATATTCTCGTTCGCGTAACTCCGCGTTACTTTTACCGTGCCTAGCAGCAGCCGTGGTTCTCCTGGCAGTAGCTAGGTGTAGTTTCCGACCGTTTTTATCAACCGTTCTTTTTACCGGTTCGCGATACTCTCGCTCCCGTAGCTTCGCGTTACTTTTCCCCTGTCTAGCGGCAGCTGTGGCTCTCCTAGCGGTAACTAGACGCGATTACCGGCCGTTTCACCAACCGGTAATTTTACCGGTTCGCGAGTTTTGTTCTATTTAGTCTCTAGGGCAAATACTACACCGCTCCCAACTAGCGGACATGTTACCGGCCCGTGCCATGTCGGGATTTTAGCCATAACTTCGACCATACCCCGTCACCGGCACCGACAGAGTCCTCTGTATTTTCTTTGGAGTGAAACCAAGGGATAAATAAAAGCCACGAGATAAATAAATCGCAAGTTTTCTTTCAACAACCCTGAACCTTCCCACTGCAGCTATCCCCGGCAACCCCTCTAGTAAGTGCGACCGTAAAGCCGTATCCGCTGAAGGCGCCCGAGCACCAGGCAACCAGCACACACGAAAGGGGGACATTGTTACGTGGGCCACACCAGGCCAGATAGCGTCACAAATTGGCGCCCGAGCAGGGACCTGAAAGGAAAAGGGAAAAAAACACTTGCAAAATGACCGAGCGTTCGGAACCCTCCCCACCAACAACGTCTTCCATGGCGTGGATCTACGCATTAAAAAAGGAAGACCTGCAGACCCGGTTGCGGGAACTAGGACAAGACGCGACGGGAACTGTAGACGACCTACGGAAGAGAATGGTAGCACTCGTACGACAACTGGCCGAGCCGCAAACAACTAAAGAGCCCACCAAAGCCGACAAAGTAGAAGCGGATGACCAGGAAACGGCACCGCGACAGTATCCGTTGGCAGGGACTGAAAACCCGGTACACGTTTGCGAAAGGGTGCGCAAATGGAACGTACAGTTCGATGGAAAAACAGACCCCGTCTCCTTCTTGGAGCGAGTGGAAGAGTTAAGGGCGAGCTACAGCGTTAGTGACAACCTACTCCTAACCGCCCTGCCTGAACTGTTCCGAGGCACGCCACTACAGTGGATCAGAAATAACCGCAGTCATTGGAGAAACTGGCAAGATTTCGTCGAAGAATTCAAGGAGTTCTATGTCGGCACAGACCAGCTGTTACGATTAGAAGAAGAGATAAATCGCAGGAAACAGAAGCCGGGTGAAAGGGGTCGCGATTACCTGACAGATATTCAGACGCTGATACGACGGTATGGGGCACTGAATCCAGAGCAGGAGTTGTTCCGTATTTACGGCAATCTGCTGCCGGAATACCGCCAATACATCCGCCGCCGCGATATAAACAATATCCGGGGCCTCATCCGAGAAATGGAGGAATTCGAACGCCTTCAAAAAGAATTGAAGCCACAAGGGCCAACAACACACCTCCACGTTATGGCCTCCACCACACCAAAACCAAGCACACCGTCAACCACCGATGCATCGGTACTCTGCTGGAGATGTGGAGAGCACGGTCACTTTCGCACCACCTGCCGCAACAAACCAAAAATGTTTTGTTGGCGCTGTCAGAGACAGGGGGTGTTGACCCGGGACTGCGGGTGCGAGAAAGCAAAGGCGGGAAACGAGAAGTGAGTTGCCAAACGAAGGGGCAAGGGCAACTCACTTTAACCGCACCGCCCTTTAACACCCGAGGGGAAGAGACTAGCGATCTACCCGTCATCGAGGAAAACGTATCATCAGACAGCCGTCTTTTCCTGGACATCGTTCTGAAGGGGAGAAAATTAAGGGCACTACTTGATACCGGCGCTAGCTACTCCTATGTCAACGACAACCTCGCTGCAAAATTAATAGACCGCCACACAACCTGGGAACCAACCGACCCGCAACAAGTGAGACTAGCAGATGGCACAACAGTACCAACGAAAGGAACGTTGACACTAGGTTGCATTATCGAAGGAATCTGGAAACCTCTCCCGTTTCAGAGTTTGCCAGGCCTTACAAACCCAGTAATCTTAGGGATGGATGCACTACGGGCATTCAACGTAACGATAGACATCACGCAAAACAAAGTCTTTGTACACCTCCCTTCAATCAATTCCAGCCTATGTGCGATGCAGACATCAAGAGACCCCACATCAAGTCTGTCCGACTTTCTAGCGGAGGAACTGCCAAAATTCGCACATCTCAAAGGAGTAACACCGGTCGTAAAGCATGAGATAAAATTGACGAATCCAACACCAATTAAACAACGATACTTACCACGGAACCCCAGAATGCAGCAGATAATTAATGAAGAAGTGGATACAATGCTAAAAAACGGCATCATCGAGAAATCCTGTAGTCCATGGAGCTCACCCGCGGTAATCGTCCGCAAAAAGGACGGCAGACCAAGGTTCTGCATCGATTTTCGCCAACTAAATAAAGTATCCGAAAAAGATGCGTACCCGCTGCCATATATATCAGCGATACTTGACAAACTGCGACCCGCCAAATATTTTTCGACGATCGATCTAAAGGACGGCTACTGGCAAGTAGCCCTCACCGAAAGTAGCAAACCACTAGCCGCATTTACAGTGCCAGGGAAGGGCTTGTACCAGTTCAAAGTAATGCCCTTCGGACTCCACGCGGCGCCTGCCACGTTCCAGAGGCTCTTGGACACCGTCATCGGCGCTAAAATGGAACCCCATGCATTTGCGTACTTGGATGATATTGTCGTCATCAGTGTCAGTCTAGAAGAGCACATTCAGCATCTGCGCGAAATCTTCCAACGACTGAGAGATGCCAACCTAAAAATCAATCCGGAGAAATGTCAGTTTGGCGCACAATCTATCAAATACCTGGGTCACGTAGTCACCGGAAAAGGAATCCAAACCGATCCGGACAAAGTGGACGCCATTGTCAAGATGACCCCACCAGAGACAGTACGAGAGCTCAGGCAATTACTGGGAGCCGCATCCTGGTACCGCCGCTTCATACATCAATTCTCACATAAAGTGACGCCCTTAACGTCATTATTGCGGAAGGGACAGAAATGGAATTGGGGGCCTGAACAAACTCAGGCCTATGACCAACTCAAGAGGTCACTTACATCCGCCCCAATATTAACATGCCCGAACTTCGAGGAACCCTTCCTCTTGCAGACGGATGCTTCCGACAAAGGCATTGGAGCGTCGCTGGTCCAGGGAGACTTAAGCGAACCGCGTGCTATTGCCTACATAAGTCGTACACTCTCCGCCGCCGAAAAAAATTATTCAACGATTGAAAAAGAGTGTTTGGCCATAGTGTGGGCAATTAAAAAATTACGCGGGTATTTAGAAGGCTACCGATTCACAGTGGTGACAGATCACCAGGCCCTGCGATACCTAGGTTCACTCAGAGAACCCACTGGTCGGTTGGCACGATGGGCCGTCACGCTACAGCAATACGATTTCGACACAATCTATCGAAAGGGTAGTCAAAATTATATGGCCGACATGTTAAGCCGCAAACCCCTACCAGAGATCAGCTCCCTCGAACCAACCAGATGCCTCTGGTATAAGAGGATGATGCAAGGTGTCACCGAGCATCCACAAATCTACCGAGATTACAGTATCCGTGAGGGGAGACTTCACCGTCGGTTCTGGGACCCCGCTGATCTTTCCGAAACCGAACCACAGCGAGAGTGGAAACTGTGTGTTGCTACGGAGCAAAGGAAGCAAATTCTGATGGAAAATCATGACCGCCCAGAAGCTGGACACCTAGGCATTGCCAAGACAATTGCACGATTGGCGCTCCGTTACTACTGGCCAGGCATGTACCGCGAGGCGACCAAGTACGTTCGCCAGTGCCCGAGCTGCCAAGAGTTCAAAACCGACCAACAAGGCTTGGCTGGTCAAATGGGACCTCCGAAAGTAAGTCAGCCTTGGGAAACGGTCGCAACGGACATCATGGGACCATTGCCCAGGTCCAGCCGTGGATTCGAATACGTCGTCGTATTCCAAGACAGGCTAACGAAGTGGATTGAGTGTCGGCCCTTAAGGAAAGCCAACGGCGCGGCGATCATCCTTGCACTTCGCGAGTTGATTCTATGTCGGTATGGCTGCCCGAAGACCATGATCTCCGATAACGGCAAGGAGTACGACAACAAAACAGTGCGCAATATATTACAAGAATACAATATCCACCATCACCGAACCCCGCCATATACGCCACAAGCAAATCCGGTTGAGAGGGTGAACCGGGTTCTAAAGCCGATGCTAGCACAATTCTGCCAAACCAACCAACGGCAATGGGATGCGCTGATCCCGGAATTCATGCTGGCAATCAATACCAGCCGACACAGTTCCACTGGATACTCCGCTGCCTATTTAAACTTCGGACGAGAGCCAACCCTACCTACGGGAGTGCTTGGCAGCACAACGACGGAGGGTACCGACGAACCGCAATTATCCGAGGAACATCTCAACCGCCTGCAAGCACTCAAAGACGTACAGGAGCTGGCGCGCATAAATATAGCTCATGCGGCCACCAAGCAAAGCACCCACTATAACTTGAGGCACCGAACTCTCACGTTCGATAAAGGCGACAAAGTCATGCGACGTGAACACCCGCTTTCATCCGCAAGCAAGGGTGTTGCCGCCAAACTCTGTCCCAAGTACTCCGGACCGTGGACCATTCACAAACGCGTGTCCTACCAGACCTATAATCTCCGCAATAAAAATGGCAAAAACTTAGCCAACATACATGTTAAAGACTTGAAACCTGCATTTTCAGACACAACCCCTGATGGAGTTACTTTCACCCATAAAACCGAGCGAGAGGGTGCTCCTGAATGCCTGCCTGGTGTGGAAATGCCCGCTGAACGATCCCAAAACACCACCGAGACCCTGGGGGCCTCCATGGTCACCGCCAAGGACGCCTCGACGAATGGCGCCGATGCGCAGGGTCGCCCAGCAGCCAGTGCCAACCAAGAAGGCGGTGCTGCTCTGCCATTGGAGCCCAGCGCCGGCACCAATCTCGCCACTACCAGCCACCCCGCCTCACCACAGACCTCCGCTGGTGGCGGTAATGCCATCAAACCCGGAGGACTATTTGCGGCTGGACGCATCCCCCATCGCGTCCCCCCTAGCCTCACTACGTGGCATAACCCCGCTTCAGACCCACGCACCCCCTTCAGAGGCCCAGCGACCGATTCTGCTGCCAACCGAACCCCCCGCAACGAACCTGCAGTCTGCCACCCGCCGAAGACGCGTACTGATGCCAGCCCCAGGAGGTGGCCTGAAGTACGTCACGGTCATGGACCCGACCGCACCCCGAACCGCAAGGAGACGCAGGAGGAAGAAGAAGGCGTCCCCGTCATGCAACGCCCCTAGAATAGTATAAGTTAAGGTTTTGGATACATTTATTTTTGTTATGTTTTTTTGTATTTTTATTTTTTGTTATGGTTTTTTTTCATTATAAATAAGTATGTGTTGGGGGTTACACAGCCGCTTTCTTTAGTTAAGTTAGGGAGGGATGTGACGAAGTTATGGTCATTTATACAGCAAGCACCATGGCTACGGGGCTAAGGTGCTTGACTACCGTTCTAGAGGTCCGGGGTTCGATTCTTGGCTGCGAACGATCCAACTTTTATTTTATTTTCAGATCGAGGCAGGTTTCTTTGCAAGCCTCGAAACGTTTAATTAGCAGCCTAGTATATATACAGGCCCTAGTTGAAGCGTAAACTCACTCTACACCGAGTATCTGTACCGTGGCTTTCCTGGTCGATACATAGTGCTTCGAGATTTTGCTGAGATTGTCTTGACCGTGGTTTTCCTGGTCGACACCGAGGTTTACAAACCGCGTGGTGAGTACGAGACGTTTGCGTACGTCATCCACACCGTTTCTTTCCGTTCTTTTCACGCCTAGCGGCAGCCGTGGTTCTCCTGGCAGTAGCTAGGTGTAGTTTCCGACCGTTTTTATTAACCGTTCTTTACCGGTTCGCGATATTCTCGTTCGCGTAACTCCGCGTTACTTTTACCGTGCCTAGCAGCAGCCGTGGTTCTCCTGGCAGTAGCTAGGTGTAGTTTCCGACCGTTTTTATCAACCGTTCTTTTACCGGTTCGCGATATTTTCATTCGCGTGGCTTCGCGTTAATTTTACCGTGCCTAGCAGCAGCCGTGGTTCTCCTGGCAGTAGCTAGGCGTAGTTTCCGACCATTTTTATTAACCGTTCTTTACCGGTTCGCGATATTCTCGTTCGCGTAACTCCGCGTTACTTTTAACGTGCCTAGCAGCAGCCGTGGTTCTCCTGGCAGTAGCTAGGTATAGTTTCCGACCGTTTTTATTAACCGTTCTTTACCGGTTCGCGATATTCTCGTTCGCGTAACTCCGCGTTACTTTTACCGTGCCTAGCAGCAGCCGTGGTTCTCCTGGCAGTAGCTAGGTGTAGTTTCCGACCGTTTTTATTAACCGTTCTTTACCGGTTCGTGATATTCTCGTTCGCGTAACTCCGCGTTACTTTTACCGTGCCTAGCAGCAGCCGTGGTTCTCCTGGCAGTAGCTAGGTGTAGTTTCCGACCGTTTTTATCAACCGTTCTTTTTACCGGTTCGCGATACTCTCGCTCCCGTAGCTTCGCGTTACTTTTCCCCTGTCTAGCGGCAGCTGTGGCTCTCCTAGCGGTAACTAGACGCGATTACCGGCCGTTTCACCAACCGGTAATTTTACCGGTTCGCGAGTTTTGTTCTATTTAGTCTCTAGGGCAAATACTACACCGCTCCCAACTAGCGGACATGTTACCGGCCCGTGCCATGTCGGGATTTTAGCCATAACTTCGACCATACCCCGTCACCGGCACCGACAGAGTCCTCTGTATTTTCTTTGGAGTGAAACCAAGGGATAAATAAAAGCCACGAGATAAATAAATCGCAAGTTTTCTTTCAACAACCCTGAACCTTCCCACTGCAGCTATCCCCGGCAACCCCTCTAGTAAGTGCGACCGTAAAGCCGTATCCGCTGAAGGCGCCCGAGCACCAGGCAACCAGCACACACGAAAGGGGGACATTGTTACGTGGGCCACACCAGGCCAGATAGCGTCACAAATTGGCGCCCGAGCAGGGACCTGAAAGGAAAAGGGAAAAAAACACTTGCAAAATGACCGAGCGTTCGGAACCCTCCCCACCAACAACGTCTTCCATGGCGTGGATCTACGCATTAAAAAAGGAAGACCTGCAGACCCGGTTGCGGGAACTAGGACAAGACGCGACGGGAACTGTAGACGACCTACGGAAGAGAATGGTAGCACTCGTACGACAACTGGCCGAGCCGCAAACAACTAAAGAGCCCACCAAAGCCGACAAAGTAGAAGCGGATGACCAGGAAACGGCACCGCGACAGTATCCGTTGGCAGGGACTGAAAACCCGGTACACGTTTGCGAAAGGGTGCGCAAATGGAACGTACAGTTCGATGGAAAAACAGACCCCGTCTCCTTCTTGGAGCGAGTGGAAGAGTTAAGGGCGAGCTACAGCGTTAGTGACAACCGCCCTGCCTGAACTGTTCCGAGGCACGCCACTACAGTGGATCAGAAATAACCGCAGTCATTGGAGAAACTGGCAAGATTTCGTCGAAGAATTCAAGGAGTTCTATGTCGGCACAGACCAGCTGTTACGATTAGAAGAAGAGATAAATCGCAGGAAACAGAAGCCGGGTGAAAGGGGTCGCGATTACCTGACAGATATTCAGACGCTGATACGACGGTATGGGGCACTGAATCCAGAGCAGGAGTTGTTCCGTATTTACGGCAATCTGCTGCCGGAATACCGCCAATACATCCGCCGCCGCGATATAAACAATATCCGGGGCCTCATCCGAGAAATGGAGGAATTCGAACGCCTTCAAAAAGAATTGAAGCCACAAGGGCCAACAACACACCTCCACGTTATGGCCTCCACCACACCAAAACCAAGCACACCGTCAACCACCGATGCATCGGTACTCTGCTGGAGATGTGGAGAGCACGGTCACTTTCGCACCACCTGCCGCAACAAACCAAAAATGTTTTGTTGGCGCTGTCAGAGACAGGGGGTGTTGACCCGGGACTGCGGGTGCGAGAAAGCAAAGGCGGGAAACGAGAAGTGAGTTGCCAAACGAAGGGGCAAGGGCAACTCACTTTAACCGCACCGCCCTTTAACACCCGAGGGGAAGAGACTAGCGATCTACCCGTCATCGAGGAAAACGTATCATCAGACAGCCGTCTTTTCCTGGACATCGTTCTGAAGGGGAGAAAATTAAGGGCACTACTTGATACCGGCGCTAGCTACTCCTATGTCAACGACAACCTCGCTGCAAAATTAATAGACCGCCACACAACCTGGGAACCAACCGACCCGCAACAAGTGAGACTAGCAGATGGCACAACAGTACCAACGAAAGGAACGTTGACACTAGGTTGCATTATCGAAGGAATCTGGAAACCTCTCCCGTTTCAGAGTTTGCCAGGCCTTACAAACCCAGTAATCTTAGGGATGGATGCACTACGGGCATTCAACGTAACGATAGACATCACGCAAAACAAAGTCTTTGTACACCTCCCTTCAATCAATTCCAGCCTATGTGCGATGCAGACATCAAGAGACCCCACATCAAGTCTGTCCGACTTTCTAGCGGAGGAACTGCCAAAATTCGCACATCTCAAAGGAGTAACACCGGTCGTAAAGCATGAGATAAAATTGACGAATCCAACACCAATTAAACAACGATACTTACCACGGAACCCCAGAATGCAGCAGATAATTAATGAAGAAGTGGATACAATGCTAAAAAACGGCATCATCGAGAAATCCTGTAGTCCATGGAGCTCACCCGCGGTAATCGTCCGCAAAAAGGACGGCAGACCAAGGTTCTGCATCGATTTTCGCCAACTAAATAAAGTATCCGAAAAAGATGCGTACCCGCTGCCATATATATCAGCGATACTTGACAAACTGCGACCCGCCAAATATTTTTCGACGATCGATCTAAAGGACGGCTACTGGCAAGTAGCCCTCACCGAAAGTAGCAAACCACTAGCCGCATTTACAGTGCCAGGGAAGGGCTTGCACCAGTTCAAAGTAATGCCCTTCGGACTCCACGCGGCGCCTGCCACGTTCCAGAGGCTCTTGGACACCGTCATCGGCGCTAAAATGGAACCCCATGCATTTGCGTACTTGGATGATATTGTCGTCATCAGTGTCAGTCTAGAAGAGCACATTCAGCATCTGCGCGAAATCTTCCAACGACTGAGAGATGCCAACCTAAAAATCAATCCGGAGAAATGTCAGTTTGGCGCACAATCTATCAAATACCTGGGTCACGTAGTCACCGGAAAAGGAATCCAAACCGATCCGGACAAAGTGGACGCCATTGTCAAGATGACCCCACCAGAGACAGTACGAGAGCTCAGGCAATTACTGGGAGCCGCATCCTGGTACCGCCGCTTCATACATCAATTCTCACATAAAGTGACGCCCTTAACGTCATTATTGCGGAAGGGACAGAAATGGAATTGGGGGCCTGAACAAACTCAGGCCTATGACCAACTCAAGAGGTCACTTACATCCGCCCCAATATTAACATGCCCGAACTTCGAGGAACCCTTCCTCTTGCAGACGGATGCTTCCGACAAAGGCATTGGAGCGTCGCTGGTCCAGGGAGACTTAAGCGAACCGCGTGCTATTGCCTACATAAGTCGTACACTCTCCGCCGCCGAAAAAAATTATTCAACGATTGAAAAAGAGTGTTTGGCCATAGTGTGGGCAATTAAAAAATTACGCGGGTATTTAGAAGGCTACCGATTCACAGTGGTGACAGATCACCAGGCCCTGCGATACCTAGGTTCACTCAGAGAACCCACTGGTCGGTTGGCACGATGGGCCGTCACGCTACAGCAATACGATTTCGACACAATCTATCGAAAGGGTAGTCAAAATTATATGGCCGACATGTTAAGCCGCAAACCCCTACCAGAGATCAGCTCCCTCGAACCAACCAGATGCCTCTGGTATAAGAGGATGATGCAAGGTGTCACCGAGCATCCACAAATCTACCGAGATTACAGTATCCGTGAGGGGAGACTTCACCGTCGGTTCTGGGACCCCGCTGATCTTTCCGAAACCGAACCACAGCGAGAGTGGAAACTGTGTGTTGCTACGGAGCAAAGGAAGCAAATTCTGATGGAAAATCATGACCGCCCAGAAGCTGGACACCTAGGCATTGCCAAGACAATTGCACGATTGGCGCTCCGTTACTACTGGCCAGGCATGTACCGCGAGGCGACCAAGTACGTTCGCCAGTGCCCGAGCTGCCAAGAGTTCAAAACCGACCAACAAGGCTTGGCTGGTCAAATGGGACCTCCGAAAGTAAGTCAGCCTTGGGAAACGGTCGCAACGGACATCATGGGACCATTGCCCAGGTCCAGCCGTGGATTCGAATACGTCGTCGTATTCCAAGACAGGCTAACGAAGTGGATTGAGTGTCGGCCCTTAAGGAAAGCCAACGGCGCGGCGATCATCCTTGCACTTCGCGAGTTGATTCTATGTCGGTATGGCTGCCCGAAGACCATGATCTCCGATAACGGCAAGGAGTACGACAACAAAACAGTGCGCAATATATTACAAGAATACAATATCCACCATCACCGAACCCCGCCATATACGCCACAAGCAAATCCGGTTGAGAGGGTGAACCGGGTTCTAAAGCCGATGCTAGCACAATTCTGCCAAACCAACCAACGGCAATGGGATGCGCTGATCCCGGAATTCATGCTGGCAATCAATACCAGCCGACACAGTTCCACTGGATACTCCGCTGCCTATTTAAACTTCGGACGAGAGCCAACCCTACCTACGGGAGTGCTTGGCAGCACAACGACGGAGGGTACCGACGAACCGCAATTATCCGAGGAACATCTCAACCGCCTGCAAGCACTCAAAGACGTACAGGAGCTGGCGCGCATAAATATAGCTCATGCGGCCACCAAGCAAAGCACCCACTATAACTTGAGGCACCGAACTCTCACGTTCGATAAAGGCGACAAAGTCATGCGACGTGAACACCCGCTTTCATCCGCAAGCAAGGGTGTTGCCGCCAAACTCTGTCCCAAGTACTCCGGACCGTGGACCATTCACAAACGCGTGTCCTACCAGACCTATAATCTCCGCAATAAAAATGGCAAAAACTTAGCCAACATACATGTTAAAGACTTGAAACCTGCATTTTCAGACACAACCCCTGATGGAGTTACTTTCACCCATAAAACCGAGCGAGAGGGTGCTCCTGAATGCCTGCCTGGTGTGGAAATGCCCGCTGAACGATCCCAAAACACCACCGAGACCCTGGGGGCCTCCATGGTCACCGCCAAGGACGCCTCGACGAATGGCGCCGATGCGCAGGGTCGCCCAGCAGCCAGTGCCAACCAAGAAGGCGGTGCTGCTCTGCCATTGGAGCCCAGCGCCGGCACCAATCTCGCCACTACCAGCCACCCCGCCTCACCACAGACCTCCGCTGGTGGCGGTAATGCCATCAAACCCGGAGGACTATTTGCGGCTGGACGCATCCCCCATCGCGTCCCCCCTAGCCTCACTACGTGGCATAACCCCGCTTCAGACCCACGCACCCCCTTCAGAGGCCCAGCGACCGATTCTGCTGCCAACCGAACCCCCCGCAACGAACCTGCAGTCTGCCACCCGCCGAAGACGCGTACTGATGCCAGCCCCAGGAGGTGGCCTGAAGTACGTCACGGTCATGGACCCGACCGCACCCCGAACCGCAAGGAGACGCAGGAGGAAGAAGAAGGCGTCCCCGTCATGCAACGCCCCTAGAATAGTATAAGTTAAGGTTTTGGATACATTTATTTTTGTTATGTTTTTTTGTATTTTTATTTTTTGTTATGGTTTTTTTTCATTATAAATAAGTATGTGTTGGGGGTTACACAGCCGCTTTCTTTAGTTAAGTTAGGGAGGGATGTGACGAAGTTATGGTCATTTATACAGCAAGCACCATGGCTACGGGGCTAAGGTGCTTGACTACCGTTCTAGAGGTCCGGGGTTCGATTCTTGGCTGCGAACGATCCAACTTTTATTTTATTTTCAGATCGAGGCAGGTTTCTTTGCAAGCCTCGAAACGTTTAATTAGCAGCCTAGTATATATACAGGCCCTAGTTGAAGCGTAAACTCACTCTACACCGAGTATCTGTACCGTGGCTTTCCTGGTCGATACATAGTGCTTCGAGATTTTGCTGAGATTGTCTTGACCGTGGTTTTCCTGGTCGACACCGAGGTTTACAAACCGCGTGGTGAGTACGAGACGTTTGCGTACGTCATCCACACCGTTTCTTTCCGTTCTTTTCACGCCTAGCGGCAGCCGTGGTTCTCCTGGCAGTAGCTAGGTGTAGTTTCCGACCGTTTTTATTAACCGTTCTTTACCGGTTCGCGATATTCTCGTTCGCGTAACTCCGCGTTACTTTTACCGTGCCTAGCAGCAGCCGTGGTTCTCCTGGCAGTAGCTAGGTGTAGTTTCCGACCGTTTTTATCAACCGTTCTTTTACCGGTTCGCGATATTTTCATTCGCGTGGCTTCGCGTTAATTTTACCGTGCCTAGCAGCAGCCGTGGTTCTCCTGGCAGTAGCTAGGCGTAGTTTCCGACCATTTTTATTAACCGTTCTTTACCGGTTCGCGATATTCTCGTTCGCGTAACTCCGCGTTACTTTTAACGTGCCTAGCAGCAGCCGTGGTTCTCCTGGCAGTAGCTAGGTATAGTTTCCGACCGTTTTTATTAACCGTTCTTTACCGGTTCGCGATATTCTCGTTCGCGTAACTCCGCGTTACTTTTACCGTGCCTAGCAGCAGCCGTGGTTCTCCTGGCAGTAGCTAGGTGTAGTTTCCGACCGTTTTTATTAACCGTTCTTTACCGGTTCGTGATATTCTCGTTCGCGTAACTCCGCGTTACTTTTACCGTGCCTAGCAGCAGCCGTGGTTCTCCTGGCAGTAGCTAGGTGTAGTTTCCGACCGTTTTTATCAACCGTTCTTTTTACCGGTTCGCGATACTCTCGCTCCCGTAGCTTCGCGTTACTTTTCCCCTGTCTAGCGGCAGCTGTGGCTCTCCTAGCGGTAACTAGACGCGATTACCGGCCGTTTCACCAACCGGTAATTTTACCGGTTCGCGAGTTTTGTTCTATTTAGTCTCTAGGGCAAATACTACACCGCTCCCAACTAGCGGACATGTTACCGGCCCGTGCCATGTCGGGATTTTAGCCATAACTTCGACCATACCCCGTCACCGGCACCGACAGAGTCCTCTGTATTTTCTTTGGAGTGAAACCAAGGGATAAATAAAAGCCACGAGATAAATAAATCGCAAGTTTTCTTTCAACAACCCTGAACCTTCCCACTGCAGCTATCCCCGGCAACCCCTCTAGTAAGTGCGACCGTAAAGCCGTATCCGCTGAAGGCGCCCGAGCACCAGGCAACCAGCACACACGAAAGGGGGACATTGTTACGTGGGCCACACCAGGCCAGATAGCGTCACAAATTGGCGCCCGAGCAGGGACCTGAAAGGAAAAGGGAAAAAAACACTTGCAAAATGACCGAGCGTTCGGAACCCTCCCCACCAACAACGTCTTCCATGGCGTGGATCTACGCATTAAAAAAGGAAGACCTGCAGACCCGGTTGCGGGAACTAGGACAAGACGCGACGGGGACTGTAGACGACCTACGGAAGAGAATGGTAGCACTCGTACGACAACTGGCCGAGCCGCAAACAACTAAAGAGCCCACCAAAGCCGACAAAGTAGAAGCGGATGACCAGGAAACGGCACCGCGACAGTATCCGTTGGCAGGGACTGAAAACCCGGTACACGTTTGCGAAAGGGTGCGCAAATGGAACGTACAGTTCGATGGAAAAACAGACCCCGTCTCCTTCTTGGAGCGAGTGGAAGAGTTAAGGGCGAGCTACAGCGTTAGTGACAACCTACTCCTAACCGCCCTGCCTGAACTGTTCCGAGGCACGCCACTACAGTGGATCAGAAATAACCGCAGTCATTGGAGAAACTGGCAAGATTTCGTCGAAGAATTCAAGGAGTTCTATGTCGGCACAGACCAGCTGTTACGATTAGAAGAAGAGATAAATCGCAGGAAACAGAAGCCGGGTGAAAGGGGTCGCGATTACCTGACAGATATTCAGACGCTGATACGACGGTATGGGGCACTGAATCCAGAGCAGGAGTTGTTCCGTATTTACGGCAATCTGCTGCCGGAATACCGCCAATACATCCGCCGCCGCGATATAAACAATATCCGGGGCCTCATCCGAGAAATGGAGGAATTCGAACGCCTTCAAAAAGAATTGAAGCCACAAGGGCCAACAACACACCTCCACGTTATGGCCTCCACCACACCAAAACCAAGCACACCGTCAACCACCGATGCATCGGTACTCTGCTGGAGATGTGGAGAGCACGGTCACTTTCGCACCACCTGCCGCAACAAACCAAAAATGTTTTGTTGGCGCTGTCAGAGACAGGGGGTGTTGACCCGGGACTGCGGGTGCGAGAAAGCAAAGGCGGGAAACGAGAAGTGAGTTGCCAAACGAAGGGGCAAGGGCAACTCACTTTAACCGCACCGCCCTTTAACACCCGAGGGGAAGAGACTAGCGATCTACCCGTCATCGAGGAAAACGTATCATCAGACAGCCGTCTTTTCCTGGACATCGTTCTGAAGGGGAGAAAATTAAGGGCACTACTTGATACCGGCGCTAGCTACTCCTATGTCAACGACAACCTCGCTGCAAAATTAATAGACCGCCACACAACCTGGGAACCAACCGACCCGCAACAAGTGAGACTAGCAGATGGCACAACAGTACCAACGAAAGGAACGTTGACACTAGGTTGCATTATCGAAGGAATCTGGAAACCTCTCCCGTTTCAGAGTTTGCCAGGCCTTACAAACCCAGTAATCTTAGGGATGGATGCACTACGGGCATTCAACGTAACGATAGACATCACGCAAAACAAAGTCTTTGTACACCTCCCTTCAATCAATTCCAGCCTATGTGCGATGCAGACATCAAGAGACCCCACATCAAGTCTGTCCGACTTTCTAGCGGAGGAACTGCCAAAATTCGCACATCTCAAAGGAGTAACACCGGTCGTAAAGCATGAGATAAAATTGACGAATCCAACACCAATTAAACAACGATACTTACCACGGAACCCCAGAATGCAGCAGATAATTAATGAAGAAGTGGATACAATGCTAAAAAACGGCATCATCGAGAAATCCTGTAGTCCATGGAGCTCACCCGCGGTAATCGTCCGCAAAAAGGACGGCAGACCAAGGTTCTGCATCGATTTTCGCCAACTAAATAAAGTATCCGAAAAAGATGCGTACCCGCTGCCATATATATCAGCGATACTTGACAAACTGCGACCCGCCAAATATTTTTCGACGATCGATCTAAAGGACGGCTACTGGCAAGTAGCCCTCACCGAAAGTAGCAAACCACTAGCCGCATTTACAGTGCCAGGGAAGGGCTTGCACCAGTTCAAAGTAATGCCCTTCGGACTCCACGCGGCGCCTGCCACGTTCCAGAGGCTCTTGGACACCGTCATCGGCGCTAAAATGGAACCCCATGCATTTGCGTACTTGGATGATATTGTCGTCATCAGTGTCAGTCTAGAAGAGCACATTCAGCATCTGCGCGAAATCTTCCAACGACTGAGAGATGCCAACCTAAAAATCAATCCGGAGAAATGTCAGTTTGGCGCACAATCTATCAAATACCTGGGTCACGTAGTCACCGGAAAAGGAATCCAAACCGATCCGGACAAAGTGGACGCCATTGTCAAGATGACCCCACCAGAGACAGTACGAGAGCTCAGGCAATTACTGGGAGCCGCATCCTGGTACCGCCGCTTCATACATCAATTCTCACATAAAGTGACGCCCTTAACGTCATTATTGCGGAAGGGACAGAAATGGAATTGGGGGCCTGAACAAACTCAGGCCTATGACCAACTCAAGAGGTCACTTACATCCGCCCCAATATTAACATGCCCGAACTTCGAGGAACCCTTCCTCTTGCAGACGGATGCTTCCGACAAAGGCATTGGAGCGTCGCTGGTCCAGGGAGACTTAAGCGAACCGCGTGCTATTGCCTACATAAGTCGTACACTCTCCGCCGCCGAAAAAAATTATTCAACGATTGAAAAAGAGTGTTTGGCCATAGTGTGGGCAATTAAAAAATTACGCGGGTATTTAGAAGGCTACCGATTCACAGTGGTGACAGATCACCAGGCCCTGCGATACCTAGGTTCACTCAGAGAACCCACTGGTCGGTTGGCACGATGGGCCGTCACGCTACAGCAATACGATTTCGACACAATCTATCGAAAGGGTAGTCAAAATTATATGGCCGACATGTTAAGCCGCAAACCCCTACCAGAGATCAGCTCCCTCGAACCAACCAGATGCCTCTGGTATAAGAGGATGATGCAAGGTGTCACCGAGCATCCACAAATCTACCGAGATTACAGTATCCGTGAGGGGAGACTTCACCGTCGGTTCTGGGACCCCGCTGATCTTTCCGAAACCGAACCACAGCGAGAGTGGAAACTGTGTGTTGCTACGGAGCAAAGGAAGCAAATTCTGATGGAAAATCATGACCGCCCAGAAGCTGGACACCTAGGCATTGCCAAGACAATTGCACGATTGGCGCTCCGTTACTACTGGCCAGGCATGTACCGCGAGGCGACCAAGTACGTTCGCCAGTGCCCGAGCTGCCAAGAGTTCAAAACCGACCAACAAGGCTTGGCTGGTCAAATGGGACCTCCGAAAGTAAGTCAGCCTTGGGAAACGGTCGCAACGGACATCATGGGACCATTGCCCAGGTCCAGCCGTGGATTCGAATACGTCGTCGTATTCCAAGACAGGCTAACGAAGTGGATTGAGTGTCGGCCCTTAAGGAAAGCCAACGGCGCGGCGATCATCCTTGCACTTCGCGAGTTGATTCTATGTCGGTATGGCTGCCCGAAGACCATGATCTCCGATAACGGCAAGGAGTACGACAACAAAACAGTGCGCAATATATTACAAGAATACAATATCCACCATCACCGAACCCCGCCATATACGCCACAAGCAAATCCGGTTGAGAGGGTGAACCGGGTTCTAAAGCCGATGCTAGCACAATTCTGCCAAACCAACCAACGGCAATGGGATGCGCTGATCCCGGAATTCATGCTGGCAATCAATACCAGCCGACACAGTTCCACTGGATACTCCGCTGCCTATTTAAACTTCGGACGAGAGCCAACCCTACCTACGGGAGTGCTTGGCAGCACAACGACGGAGGGTACCGACGAACCGCAATTATCCGAGGAACATCTCAACCGCCTGCAAGCACTCAAAGACGTACAGGAGCTGGCGCGCATAAATATAGCTCATGCGGCCACCAAGCAAAGCACCCACTATAACTTGAGGCACCGAACTCTCACGTTCGATAAAGGCGACAAAGTCATGCGACGTGAACACCCGCTTTCATCCGCAAGCAAGGGTGTTGCCGCCAAACTCTGTCCCAAGTACTCCGGACCGTGGACCATTCACAAACGCGTGTCCTACCAGACCTATAATCTCCGCAATAAAAATGGCAAAAACTTAGCCAACATACATGTTAAAGACTTGAAACCTGCATTTTCAGACACAACCCCTGATGGAGTTACTTTCACCCATAAAACCGAGCGAGAGGGTGCTCCTGAATGCCTGCCTGGTGTGGAAATGCCCGCTGAACGATCCCAAAACACCACCGAGACCCTGGGGGCCTCCATGGTCACCGCCAAGGACGCCTCGACGAATGGCGCCGATGCGCAGGGTCGCCCAGCAGCCAGTGCCAACCAAGAAGGCGGTGCTGCTCTGCCATTGGAGCCCAGCGCCGGCACCAATCTCGCCACTACCAGCCACCCCGCCTCACCACAGACCTCCGCTGGTGGCGGTAATGCCATCAAACCCGGAGGACTATTTGCGGCTGGACGCATCCCCCATCGCGTCCCCCCTAGCCTCACTACGTGGCATAACCCCGCTTCAGACCCACGCACCCCCTTCAGAGGCCCAGCGACCGATTCTGCTGCCAACCGAACCCCCCGCAACGAACCTGCAGTCTGCCACCCGCCGAAGACGCGTACTGATGCCAGCCCCAGGAGGTGGCCTGAAGTACGTCACGGTCATGGACCCGACCGCACCCCGAACCGCAAGGAGACGCAGGAGGAAGAAGAAGGCGTCCCCGTCATGCAACGCCCCTAGAATAGTATAAGTTAAGGTTTTGGATACATTTATTTTTGTTATGTTTTTTTGTATTTTTATTTTTTGTTATGGTTTTTTTTCATTATAAATAAGTATGTGTTGGGGGTTACACAGCCGCTTTCTTTAGTTAAGTTAGGGAGGGATGTGACGAAGTTATGGTCATTTATACAGCAAGCACCATGGCTACGGGGCTAAGGTGCTTGACTACCGTTCTAGAGGTCCGGGGTTCGATTCTTGGCTGCGAACGATCCAACTTTTATTTTATTTTCAGATCGAGGCAGGTTTCTTTGCAAGCCTCGAAACGTTTAATTAGCAGCCTAGTATATATACAGGCCCTAGTTGAAGCGTAAACTCACTCTACACCGAGTATCTGTACCGTGGCTTTCCTGGTCGATACATAGTGCTTCGAGATTTTGCTGAGATTGTCTTGACCGTGGTTTTCCTGGTCGACACCGAGGTTTACAAACCGCGTGGTGAGTACGAGACGTTTGCGTACGTCATCCACACCGTTTCTTTCCGTTCTTTTCACGCCTAGCGGCAGCCGTGGTTCTCCTGGCAGTAGCTAGGTGTAGTTTCCGACCGTTTTTATTAACCGTTCTTTACCGGTTCGCGATATTCTCGTTCGCGTAACTCCGCGTTACTTTTACCGTGCCTAGCAGCAGCCGTGGTTCTCCTGGCAGTAGCTAGGTGTAGTTTCCGACCGTTTTTATCAACCGTTCTTTTACCGGTTCGCGATATTTTCATTCGCGTGGCTTCGCGTTAATTTTACCGTGCCTAGCAGCAGCCGTGGTTCTCCTGGCAGTAGCTAGGCGTAGTTTCCGACCATTTTTATTAACCGTTCTTTACCGGTTCGCGATATTCTCGTTCGCGTAACTCCGCGTTACTTTTAACGTGCCTAGCAGCAGCCGTGGTTCTCCTGGCAGTAGCTAGGTATAGTTTCCGACCGTTTTTATTAACCGTTCTTTACCGGTTCGCGATATTCTCGTTCGGGTAACTCCGCGTTACTTTTACCGTGCCTAGCAGCAGCCGTGGTTCTCCTGGCAGTAGCTAGGTGTAGTTTCCGACCGTTTTTATTAACCGTTCTTTACCGGTTCGTGATATTCTCGTTCGCGTAACTCCGCGTTACTTTTACCGTGCCTAGCAGCAGCCGTGGTTCTCCTGGCAGTAGCTAGGTGTAGTTTCCGACCGTTTTTATCAACCGTTCTTTTTACCGGTTCGCGATACTCTCGCTCCCGTAGCTTCGCGTTACTTTTCCCCTGTCTAGCGGCAGCTGTGGCTCTCCTAGCGGTAACTAGACGCGATTACCGGCCGTTTCACCAACCGGTAATTTTACCGGTTCGCGAGTTTTGTTCTATTTAGTCTCTAGGGCAAATACTACACCGCTCCCAACTAGCGGACATGTTACCGGCCCGTGCCATGTCGGGATTTTAGCCATAACTTCGACCATACCCCGTCACCGGCACCGACAGAGTCCTCTGTATTTTCTTTGGAGTGAAACCAAGGGATAAATAAAAGCCACGAGATAAATAAATCGCAAGTTTTCTTTCAACAACCCTGAACCTTCCCACTGCAGCTATCCCCGGCAACCCCTCTAGTAAGTGCGACCGTAAAGCCGTATCCGCTGAAGGCGCCCGAGCACCAGGCAACCAGCACACACGAAAGGGGGACATTGTTACGTGGGCCACACCAGGCCAGATAGCGTCACAAATTGGCGCCCGAGCAGGGACCTGAAAGGAAAAGGGAAAAAAACACTTGCAAAATGACCGAGCGTTCGGAACCCTCCCCACCAACAACGTCTTCCATGGCGTGGATCTACGCATTAAAAAAGGAAGACCTGCAGACCCGGTTGCGGGAACTAGGACAAGACGCGACGGGGACTGTAGACGACCTACGGAAGAGAATGGTAGCACTCGTACGACAACTGGCCGAGCCGCAAACAACTAAAGAGCCCACCAAAGCCGACAAAGTAGAAGCGGATGACCAGGAAACGGCACCGCGACAGTATCCGTTGGCAGGGACTGAAAACCCGGTACACGTTTGCGAAAGGGTGCGCAAATGGAACGTACAGTTCGATGGAAAAACAGACCCCGTCTCCTTCTTGGAGCGAGTGGAAGAGTTAAGGGCGAGCTACAGCGTTAGTGACAACCTACTCCTAACCGCCCTGCCTGAACTGTTCCGAGGCACGCCACTACAGTGGATCAGAAATAACCGCAGTCATTGGAGAAACTGGCAAGATTTCGTCGAAGAATTCAAGGAGTTCTATGTCGGCACAGACCAGCTGTTACGATTAGAAGAAGAGATAAATCGCAGGAAACAGAAGCCGGGTGAAAGGGGTCGCGATTACCTGACAGATATTCAGACGCTGATACGACGGTATGGGGCACTGAATCCAGAGCAGGAGTTGTTCCGTATTTACGGCAATCTGCTGCCGGAATACCGCCAATACATCCGCCGCCGCGATATAAACAATATCCGGGGCCTCATCCGAGAAATGGAGGAATTCGAACGCCTTCAAAAAGAATTGAAGCCACAAGGGCCAACAACACACCTCCACGTTATGGCCTCCACCACACCAAAACCAAGCACACCGTCAACCACCGATGCATCGGTACTCTGCTGGAGATGTGGAGAGCACGGTCACTTTCGCACCACCTGCCGCAACAAACCAAAAATGTTTTGTTGGCGCTGTCAGAGACAGGGGGTGTTGACCCGGGACTGCGGGTGCGAGAAAGCAAAGGCGGGAAACGAGAAGTGAGTTGCCAAACGAAGGGGCAAGGGCAACTCACTTTAACCGCACCGCCCTTTAACACCCGAGGGGAAGAGACTAGCGATCTACCCGTCATCGAGGAAAACGTATCATCAGACAGCCGTCTTTTCCTGGACATCGTTCTGAAGGGGAGAAAATTAAGGGCACTACTTGATACCGGCGCTAGCTACTCCTATGTCAACGACAACCTCGCTGCAAAATTAATAGACCGCCACACAACCTGGGAACCAACCGACCCGCAACAAGTGAGACTAGCAGATGGCACAACAGTACCAACGAAAGGAACGTTGACACTAGGTTGCATTATCGAAGGAATCTGGAAACCTCTCCCGTTTCAGAGTTTGCCAGGCCTTACAAACCCAGTAATCTTAGGGATGGATGCACTACGGGCATTCAACGTAACGATAGACATCACGCAAAACAAAGTCTTTGTACACCTCCCTTCAATCAATTCCAGCCTATGTGCGATGCAGACATCAAGAGACCCCACATCAAGTCTGTCCGACTTTCTAGCGGAGGAACTGCCAAAATTCGCACATCTCAAAGGAGTAACACCGGTCGTAAAGCATGAGATAAAATTGACGAATCCAACACCAATTAAACAACGATACTTACCACGGAACCCCAGAATGCAGCAGATAATTAATGAAGAAGTGGATACAATGCTAAAAAACGGCATCATCGAGAAATCCTGTAGTCCATGGAGCTCACCCGCGGTAATCGTCCGCAAAAAGGACGGCAGACCAAGGTTCTGCATCGATTTTCGCCAACTAAATAAAGTATCCGAAAAAGATGCGTACCCGCTGCCATATATATCAGCGATACTTGACAAACTGCGACCCGCCAAATATTTTTCGACGATCGATCTAAAGGACGGCTACTGGCAAGTAGCCCTCACCGAAAGTAGCAAACCACTAGCCGCATTTACAGTGCCAGGGAAGGGCTTGCACCAGTTCAAAGTAATGCCCTTCGGACTCCACGCGGCGCCTGCCACGTTCCAGAGGCTCTTGGACACCGTCATCGGCGCTAAAATGGAACCCCATGCATTTGCGTACTTGGATGATATTGTCGTCATCAGTGTCAGTCTAGAAGAGCACATTCAGCATCTGCGCGAAATCTTCCAACGACTGAGAGATGCCAACCTAAAAATCAATCCGGAGAAATGTCAGTTTGGCGCACAATCTATCAAATACCTGGGTCACGTAGTCACCGGAAAAGGAATCCAAACCGATCCGGACAAAGTGGACGCCATTGTCAAGATGACCCCACCAGAGACAGTACGAGAGCTCAGGCAATTACTGGGAGCCGCATCCTGGTACCGCCGCTTCATACATCAATTCTCACATAAAGTGACGCCCTTAACGTCATTATTGCGGAAGGGACAGAAATGGAATTGGGGGCCTGAACAAACTCAGGCCTATGACCAACTCAAGAGGTCACTTACATCCGCCCCAATATTAACATGCCCGAACTTCGAGGAACCCTTCCTCTTGCAGACGGATGCTTCCGACAAAGGCATTGGAGCGTCGCTGGTCCAGGGAGACTTAAGCGAACCGCGTGCTATTGCCTACATAAGTCGTACACTCTCCGCCGCCGAAAAAAATTATTCAACGATTGAAAAAGAGTGTTTGGCCATAGTGTGGGCAATTAAAAAATTACGCGGGTATTTAGAAGGCTACCGATTCACAGTGGTGACAGATCACCAGGCCCTGCGATACCTAGGTTCACTCAGAGAACCCACTGGTCGGTTGGCACGATGGGCCGTCACGCTACAGCAATACGATTTCGACACAATCTATCGAAAGGGTAGTCAAAATTATATGGCCGACATGTTAAGCCGCAAACCCCTACCAGAGATCAGCTCCCTCGAACCAACCAGATGCCTCTGGTATAAGAGGATGATGCAAGGTGTCACCGAGCATCCACAAATCTACCGAGATTACAGTATCCGTGAGGGGAGACTTCACCGTCGGTTCTGGGACCCCGCTGATCTTTCCGAAACCGAACCACAGCGAGAGTGGAAACTGTGTGTTGCTACGGAGCAAAGGAAGCAAATTCTGATGGAAAATCATGACCGCCCAGAAGCTGGACACCTAGGCATTGCCAAGACAATTGCACGATTGGCGCTCCGTTACTACTGGCCAGGCATGTACCGCGAGGCGACCAAGTACGTTCGCCAGTGCCCGAGCTGCCAAGAGTTCAAAACCGACCAACAAGGCTTGGCTGGTCAAATGGGACCTCCGAAAGTAAGTCAGCCTTGGGAAACGGTCGCAACGGACATCATGGGACCATTGCCCAGGTCCAGCCGTGGATTCGAATACGTCGTCGTATTCCAAGACAGGCTAACGAAGTGGATTGAGTGTCGGCCCTTAAGGAAAGCCAACGGCGCGGCGATCATCCTTGCACTTCGCGAGTTGATTCTATGTCGGTATGGCTGCCCGAAGACCATGATCTCCGATAACGGCAAGGAGTACGACAACAAAACAGTGCGCAATATATTACAAGAATACAATATCCACCATCACCGAACCCCGCCATATACGCCACAAGCAAATCCGGTTGAGAGGGTGAACCGGGTTCTAAAGCCGATGCTAGCACAATTCTGCCAAACCAACCAACGGCAATGGGATGCGCTGATCCCGGAATTCATGCTGGCAATCAATACCAGCCGACACAGTTCCACTGGATACTCCGCTGCCTATTTAAACTTCGGACGAGAGCCAACCCTACCTACGGGAGTGCTTGGCAGCACAACGACGGAGGGTACCGACGAACCGCAATTATCCGAGGAACATCTCAACCGCCTGCAAGCACTCAAAGACGTACAGGAGCTGGCGCGCATAAATATAGCTCATGCGGCCACCAAGCAAAGCACCCACTATAACTTGAGGCACCGAACTCTCACGTTCGATAAAGGCGACAAAGTCATGCGACGTGAACACCCGCTTTCATCCGCAAGCAAGGGTGTTGCCGCCAAACTCTGTCCCAAGTACTCCGGACCGTGGACCATTCACAAACGCGTGTCCTACCAGACCTATAATCTCCGCAATAAAAATGGCAAAAACTTAGCCAACATACATGTTAAAGACTTGAAACCTGCATTTTCAGACACAACCCCTGATGGAGTTACTTTCACCCATAAAACCGAGCGAGAGGGTGCTCCTGAATGCCTGCCTGGTGTGGAAATGCCCGCTGAACGATCCCAAAACACCACCGAGACCCTGGGGGCCTCCATGGTCACCGCCAAGGACGCCTCGACGAATGGCGCCGATGCGCAGGGTCGCCCAGCAGCCAGTGCCAACCAAGAAGGCGGTGCTGCTCTGCCATTGGAGCCCAGCGCCGGCACCAATCTCGCCACTACCAGCCACCCCGCCTCACCACAGACCTCCGCTGGTGGCGGTAATGCCATCAAACCCGGAGGACTATTTGCGGCTGGACGCATCCCCCATCGCGTCCCCCCTAGCCTCACTACGTGGCATAACCCCGCTTCAGACCCACGCACCCCCTTCAGAGGCCCAGCGACCGATTCTGCTGCCAACCGAACCCCCCGCAACGAACCTGCAGTCTGCCACCCGCCGAAGACGCGTACTGATGCCAGCCCCAGGAGGTGGCCTGAAGTACGTCACGGTCATGGACCCGACCGCACCCCGAACCGCAAGGAGACGCAGGAGGAAGAAGAAGGCGTCCCCGTCATGCAACGCCCCTAGAATAGTATAAGTTAAGGTTTTGGATACATTTATTTTTGTTATGTTTTTTTGTATTTTTATTTTTTGTTATGGTTTTTTTTCATTATAAATAAGTATGTGTTGGGGGTTACACAGCCGCTTTCTTTAGTTAAGTTAGGGAGGGATGTGACGAAGTTATGGTCATTTATACAGCAAGCACCATGGCTACGGGGCTAAGGTGCTTGACTACCGTTCTAGAGGTCCGGGGTTCGATTCTTGGCTGCGAACGATCCAACTTTTATTTTATTTTCAGATCGAGGCAGGTTTCTTTGCAAGCCTCGAAACGTTTAATTAGCAGCCTAGTATATATACAGGCCCTAGTTGAAGCGTAAACTCACTCTACACCGAGTATCTGTACCGTGGCTTTCCTGGTCGATACATAGTGCTTCGAGATTTTGCTGAGATTGTCTTGACCGTGGTTTTCCTGGTCGACACCGAGGTTTACAAACCGCGTGGTGAGTACGAGACGTTTGCGTACGTCATCCACACCGTTTCTTTCCGTTCTTTTCACGCCTAGCGGCAGCCGTGGTTCTCCTGGCAGTAGCTAGGTGTAGTTTCCGACCGTTTTTATTAACCGTTCTTTACCGGTTCGCGATATTCTCGTTCGCGTAACTCCGCGTTACTTTTACCGTGCCTAGCAGCAGCCGTGGTTCTCCTGGCAGTAGCTAGGTGTAGTTTCCGACCGTTTTTATCAACCGTTCTTTTACCGGTTCGCGATATTTTCATTCGCGTGGCTTCGCGTTAATTTTACCGTGCCTAGCAGCAGCCGTGGTTGTGAAGAAAACCTTCTATTTTTGAAAACAATATTCCGACCTGAAGTGTATGTTTATTCTAGTCATTTTTTGCAGTTTCTGCAATTATTCAAAAACGGTTACAGGTACAGAAAAATTGTTACATTAAAAATTATAGATATCAGCATTTTGTACAACTTATATTTGATACTTTTTATCTCAAACGGTTCCGGAAACAAGAAAATTGCTCTTGAAATTTCTTCATATTACATTTAATTTTACATAAATCGTAACATCTGCGCCCGTCAATTGTTTATCAAAAAAAACAAAACAGACTTAAATAATTTGAAGTTTTATATTTATTCAAAGAAATATATTGAGCGTAAAAGTGTTCCAAAGGTCAGAATAAATATTATAAATTAGAAAAATAATGAAATTACGAAGAGGTTTAACCCATATGCGTATGCGGCCTATAATCCAGGGGCCAACGGCATGGTAGAACGGTTTCACCGGCAACTTAAGGCAGCACTGAAGTACCACGACACGGGTAAATTGACCAGAACGCTACCAACAGTCCTCATGGGCATTCGTAACGCGTGGAGAGACGACCTTGGCGCCTGCGCGGTGGAGATCACAGACGGAGAAACTACGCCTTCCGGGATAGTTTCTAACCGCAGAACCCTCAAACCATTGCGAGCAACTGATTTTGTGGAACTCCGGAATCGCTTCCAGGAGCTCTGCTTTACCGAGCGGGAAACCTACTTCTTATATTGCACAGTTATTTGGTAAATGACATTGGTATATGGAAGTTTTCATATATGTTCGGGAGAGGTCCCATGTTATTGTTATTCGGGCCATTCGGCGAGAGTCTATCAAATAACTAATGCTGAAACAGAAACATCTGCAGTGTCATGCACCGAACTTTCTTATACGCATATGGGTTAAACCACATTGTAGTTTCATTATTTTTCTAATTTATAATATTTGTTTTAACCTTTAGATCGCTTTAACACTAAATATATTTCTTAGAATAAATATTGAATGTCAAACTTCAAATTATTTAAGTCTATTTATTAAACAATTGACAAGCGCAGATGATACGATTTATGTAAAAATATATATAATAAGCAGAAATTTATTTTGAAACCAGTACTATTTCGAAAAAAAAATTTCAAACAAAAGTTTTGCTTAATATGAGTACCTTTGATTTTTGTTCATAAAATTTTTCTGTAACTGTAACCATTTTTGCGTAATTGCAGAAACTGCAAAAAATGACAAGAGTAAACAGGCACTTCCGGTTAGAATATTTTTTTCAAAAATATAAGGTGCACACCCCAGGCATATGCAAATCTTAAGTTTAAGGTTTCATAATTATATCTTCAACCGTTTAGGCTGTAGAGAACATACAAACACACAGACACATATACACACACACACACAGACAGACGTCATTCCAAAAAAAGTTGGAATCGATTCAAGGAAGGTCAAAACGTATATTACCGTTGAAATATCGAGATCGAATAGGATGTAATTTTAGTACATATTGTTGCAAGTAAAATAGATCCAGAAACTCGACGGCAATGGGAGCTTTCACTTAGTGACGATAAAGTACCTGAATTCAAGTCCTTGCACCGATTCATGGATCAACGAGCTCGTGCACTCAGCGTTTCGATCGTGGCAAAGGACAAATGTATGAAAATAAATGCACAACAAAAACAATTCAAGGCACATACGTTAGTTCATCATGGAATAACCAAACAGGTATGTGAATATTGTAAGCAGGAACGCAATTTATTTAAATTTGAATTTTCACCGGCAGAAAGGCATGCTGTTGTTAAGAAGCAACTGTGTTACAATTGCTTGAGAACAGGACACAGTAGCGCTGCTTGTAAGTCAGGTACTTGTCGCACATGTCAAGGACGTCATAATACTCATATACATCTTGGCGACACATTACAGAGTACAATAGTAGATAACCGATTTCAATCAATTACATCTTATTTTGTTGGTAACTCAGGTACAACAGGTGTATTACTTGCAACAGCTTTAATTCGAGTTAAAAACAATCTTGGTAAGCAAGTTATTTTTCGTGCGTTGCTCGATACAGCATCAGAAGCTAGTTTTATGACTGAACATTGTGCACAAACACTGCAATTACAAAAATATAAAACAAACGTTCAGATTGCAGGACTCTCAACCACAGGGATTGCAACATCACGCAGTTATATGCAACTCAACATTTCATCCATATATGATCAAGTAAAACAATTTCAAATCAATGCATTAATTTTACCAAAGGTCACAGGTACACTACTTCATGCAAATATTGACGTAATAACTTGGTCACACATCAAAGGAGTACAGTTGGCTGATGCAAAGTTCTATGAGCCTGGTAAGATGGACATTTTATTTGGAGCCGATGTATTTTTCACTCTATTACGAAACGGAAGATACGATGGGCCAATGGAAACACCAATTCTTCAAGAAACCGAGTTGGGTTGGATTTTAGCAAGAAAATTGAACACAAACAAAACATCGGTATCACAGCATGTGCGACACTGATGACATCATCACCAAATTTTGTAAATTGGAAGAGATTCTTGACGCAAACACAGTGACTACTGAAGAAAAAAGATGTGAAGAGCATTTTCAAAGTAGTCATGTAAGAGATTAGAATGGTCGGTACATGGTGCAGTTGCCCTTTCGAAACACAGTTACTCTCGGTTTATCTAGTGAAACTGCTGTTAGTCGATTGAAGCAAATGTAACGAAAACTGAATCGTTCACCTTTATTGAAAAAACAATACATACATTTTTTGAACGAATTTATTAGTTTAGCACATATGGAACCTATGCCAGAAAATTTACAGGTTAGTGAAACTAATAATACTTACTATATGCCTCATCACGCCGTAATTAAAGAAAGTAGCTCAACTACCAAAGTACGTGTGGTATTTGATGCTTCCTGTAAAACAACTTCTGGTATGTCATTGAACGAAAAATTGATGATTGGTCCATAATTGCAAGATAATCTCATTGTAATTTTATTACGCTTTCGCTTGTATGCTGTAGCTTTATGTACTGATATAGAAAAAATGTATAGACAAAAACGTGTTTCGGAGTCAAACATTGATTTCCAACGGATAGTGTACTGCATCTGCACCGTATCAAGCTGTTAAATGTCAATAACAATTGGCGATAGATGAACAAAAGTCATTCCCTGATGTTGCTTCCATATTACTAAATAATTTTTATGTAGACGATTTGCTACTTAGTATCGATTCTGAACAAGAAGCTATCCGCATACAGACACAATTAGTCCATTTACTAGAAGCAGCTGGTTTTCGATTGCGAAAATGGGCTTCTTACAATTTTTTAGTTCTTAACACTATACAATTTTTTAGTTCTTAACACTATAGATCCTGATTTGAGAGATCCTAGTCATACGGTAGTTTGTGGTAGTGATATCGAAATCAAAACTCTGGGACTAACATGGCACTCTCAGTTAGATCAGTTCTCATTTGTTGTCCCTGAAATGAACGAACGAATTTAAAACTCTTACCAACCGAAAGATGCTGTCAGATATTGCGAAAATCTTTGATCCTCTTGGATTTGTTACGCCAATAACAATACGTGCTAAAATTTTAATGCATGCATTATGGCAAATGAACATAGACTGGGACCAGAACGTGCCTGAAGACATTCACGTATATTGGAAACCATACTGCAAGGATTTATCTTCACATAAGCAACTACGTATAAATCGATGGATAGGACTTTCAACTGACTGTACTTATGAAATACATGCTTTCGCTGATGCATCAGAAAAGGCCTTTGCGGTTGTGGTATATTTTAAATCAATGCATGCTCATAAATCAACCAAGATAGCATTAGTAACATCCAAAACAAAGGTGGCACCTCTGAAGAAAATATCTATTCCACGTTTAGAGTTGTGTGCAGCAGTGTTGCTATCAAAATTGGTAAAATTAATGGTTCTGTTATAATGAAGCAGGGTTCGCCTGAGCGAGAATGTAATTGGCTCCGGCTCTTATATTTACAAACACAATTGTTACGCGAAGGTTTTAGAAAACCAATGGTCAGACGGGTGGCACTCGATTAGCAGTCAAGTTCAATTTTTTGGTCTAACGTATAATTTTATTGTTGTTTAATAAAAGTAGTTTTTATTTGGTTGGTTTAAAAGATCCAGAAGGGTTTTGTGCAAAATTTTGTTAATTTAAATTCATTTCATTTTTTTGGTAATTTAACAATTTAATCAGAATAAAACTCACGGTGTGAGAAGCCCGTTCATTCCAAGTACTGTTTTTTTATTTTGTGTGAAAGAAGGTAAGCAATTATATTTTTATTACCTTTTTGTAACATTTAACTTTAATTAATATTAATAATAGTTGTCTATGAATATAATTCGGTTCTATCTGTATTAAAATTATTGGTTATCTCACAAAGAACCCAACAACATCGGCATTTATTTATCTATATTTTTTATCAAAAACTAAGGAATCGGGCATAGTTTGGTAGCTACGTCTAAAACCGAACTCCGTTCCATTACACTGTCGTTGAATGTAAAATTTGAGCACATCTACGCATGGTCAGATTCAACGGTGGTATTAGCTTGGATTTCCTCGCATCCATTACGATGGAAAATTTTTGTCGCAAATAGAGTAACATTGATTCATGAAAACTTATCGCAAGCACAGTGGAATCATATTGCTAGTGGAGAGAATCCGGCAGATTGTGCAACTCGGGGCTAGAAAGTCAGCGAGCTCGCATCACTTAAACTTTGGTGGCAAGGACCCGAGTGGCTTGAAGGAAATGATATTCCTGATACAATAGAGTTAATCACAAATGTTGAGCTTGAAGAAGAAGAACGGAATACAGTCATAATCACTATGTTTATTTCCAGACTTGTCTTTTATCAATCGATATTCATCACTGCACAAACTTCAAAGAGTGACTGCATGGTGTATAAGATTTTGCTCAAACGTGAATACTTTACCTCATTTACGAATTTTCGGCTCGCTGACAGTTTCAGCGAGCTAAAATGTGCAATTCATAAATTAATCAAACTTGATCCAGAGTCCGAATTCAATGAAGAAATACGCTGTATTAAGAGCAAGACGGTATTGCCTTCGAAGAGTTCTATACAATCATTAGACCCATTTTTAGACCCCGAAGGAATACTCCGGGTTGGTGGCAGATTGGAGCGAGCAAGAATACCAAAAGATCAAAAACATCCTATTCTGCTTCCAAGACGTAGCGCTTTAACAAAACTTATTGTTATGGATGAACATTGTAAAGCTTTACATGCTGGAGCTCAGCTAATACTCACTCAATTACAGAAAAGATACTGGATTGCATGTGGACGTGATGTTGTTCGCAGGATAACAAAAGGTTGCATAACATGTTTCCGACATCAAGCTGCTATTGCAGAACAAAAGATGGGCAATTTGCCATCAGCAAGAGTAAATCCATCTCGCGCATTTCTTTATACAAGAGTGGATTATATAGGTCCATTTTATCTGAAACCGTTTAGAAGTAGAGGCAAAATATTATGCAAGGCTTATATTGCGTTATTCATTTGTTTCGCCACTCGCGCCATTCATTTAGAAATTGTAAGTGATATGACCACTGAGGCATTTATCGCTGCTTTAAAACGATTTATTGCACGTCATGGAAAACCGGCTGAAATTTTCAGTGATTGCGGTACCAATTTTGTAGGAGCTAGCATGGAGCTCGAAAATATGCTGAAACTAGTCAAGACCGCAGAACACAATGAAATGATCGGAAATAATCTCAGTAGTCAAGGTATTAAATGGAAATTTAATCCCCCATTTGCACCACATTTTGGTGGTCTATGGGAGGCCCAATTGAAGTCGGTAAATTATCATTTGAGACGAATTGTTGGTGAGACTAAATTAGATTTTGAAGAAATGTATACCATGTCTACACAAATTGAAGCCTGTCATAATTCTCGGCCATTAACAGCATTATCGAGTGATCCATATGATTTAAATGCCTTAACCCCTGGACACTTTCTTACAGGAGATGCACTTCTAGCTTTACCTGAACCAGACATAACTATTATTAAAATGAATAGATTATCACGGTGGCAGTATGTGCAGCAACTTGTTTAACATTTCTGGTGTAGGTGGAATTCTGAGTATCTTTCTCGTTTACAAAAACGACCCAAGTGGTAGACAAAACGAGAAAATTTTAGATAGGTGATCTGGTTTTACTACGAGACAATTTATTGCCATCATTGAAATGGAAATTGGGTCGCATAATTCAGATTCATCCCGGAGAAGACCAATTAGTCCGATCTGTAACAGTTCGTACTGCAATTGGTGACTACAAAAGACCAATAGTCAAATTGTCTCCTTTACCGATTGATTACGATTAATGAAATTTGAAATAGTGTTTCAAGGCGGGTGGAATGTAGGTTGCTAAGCTATGTTAAAAACGGGTTGTTAGTAGTAAGAAAACACCGTTCCTGAAACAGTTCAAGGTCTCGCTTCTGATTGGTCGGGAAGTTGATGACGTCATAGGTGTAAAGCGGGTTGTATGATATTTGGGGTACTTTAAGATACCCTTAATACATGAATGTAAGGCGGGTTGTATAATAATGGGTGTACTTTGTTTACTGGGTTAACGTAAATGTAAAGCGGGTTGTATGATATTTGGGATATTTTAAGATACCCTAAATACGTGAATGTAAAGCGGGTTGTATGATAATTGGTGTACTTTGTTTACCGGCTTAACGTGAATGTAAAGCGGGTTGTATGATGTTTGGGGTATCTTGAAGTACACCAATATAGCAAGAGAGTAACCCAAGTTGCATATTTCTAAATGTAAAGTAGGTTGTATGGTATTTGGGGTATCTTAAAGTACACCAATATAGCAAGAGAGTAACCCAAGTTGCATATTTTGTGTTGTGTACTAACTTTACATGATTGTAAAGCAGGTTGTATGTTGCGTGGGATATATTAAATTAGACCAGAAAAGTATACCAGATTGCAGTATAAAATTTTTTTTTTTTTATTGAATGATGATTACAAGATTGCCAATATTATCTATAACTAATTAATTTCAACACAAGATTCTTAAGTTGTTAGAAAACACCTATGTTTGGACAATTTATATTTAATAAAGAAAGGTTAAATGCTTCTGCTTTAGTCATGGTATTTAAGAATTCATTATATTCATAATAATTTTTGTTCTTAAAGAAACAATATATATATATATATATATATATATATATATATATATATATATATATATATATATATATATATATATAAATATCTGCAGTGTCATGCACCGAACTTTCTTATCCGTATATGGGTTAAATCATATCGTAATTACATTATTTTTCTAATTTATAATTATATTATAATATATATTATATATTATAATTTACAGTAAATTTATTTCTTATGTTATATAATAATATAAAACGTCAAACTTCAAATTATTTAAATCTATTTTGTTAAACAATTGACAGGCGCAGATGATACGATTTATGTAAAAATATATATAATAAGCAGAAATTTATTTTGAAACCAGTACTCTTTTTGGATAAATAATTCAAACAAAAGTTGTGCGTAATATAAATACCTTTAAATTTCGTTCATGAAATTTTTCTGTAACTGTAACCATTTTTGCGTAATTGCAGAAACTGCAAAAAATGACAAGAGTAAACAGGCACTTCCGCTTTGGATATTTTTTTCAAAAATAGGAGGTGCACACCCCAGGGATATGCAAATCTTAAGATTAAAGTTTCATAATTTTAGCTTCAACCGTTTAGGCTGTAGAGAACATACACACACACAGACACACACACACCCAGACAGACGGACGTCATTCCAAAAATAGTCGGAATCGATTCAGGGAAGGTCAAAACATATATTTCCGTTAAAATCTCGAGTTTGAAATTTTTCATGATTACAATACTTACTTATACTGCGTATAAGAAAGTAAAAAACATACAATGAAAAGATTTTATATACCTATTAGTTTTTATTTTTATTTATTGATTATAATAATTTAGATGCAAATGAAATTTCAAATGAATCTTTTAGTTCAATATTACCATATTGCTTTAATAACTCAAACCACATTGTAATAACTTATCATAAATGGCTTATTCCAAGTTACACAGATAGTAGTTGCTGGAATATTCGTCGATTTTGCGTAGAATGTTCATCTTCAAAAATTAATAATTCAGTTTGCAATATATTTAATCCTAACGAAGATATGATGGCTGATATTTTTTTAATCAAAAAACCACACATTTTATTCTAGAAAATGTACTCTTTCTTAAGTAATCAAGAATATAATTATTGTTTTATATGTTTGAATCAAATATTTAAATGGTTTTCATCAACCACTTGTACATGTAATATAGATTGATTTCTTTTAATTATTATAACATATCTTCATCAGTTAAATCGATATCATTTTTCTAACATATTGTTTAATAACGTAAATCAAATTGTAATAACATTTTTTTTTTCTATAAAAATTCATCAATGTATTCACTTGTACTTGTTCTATTACTACAATTTTAAATTTTTAAAAATATATTTTTTTTATATTTAATAACTTCTAAAACCTATCCCTATTAATCATCCAATCTATATAGTCTGTTGTATTATATTTATTTATTTATTTTTAAAGCATAACTAATACATAAAAACTTTTCATTGTATGTTTTTTTTATATCGATATAATTGTTTCTTTAAGAACAAAAATTATTATGAATATAATGGATTCTTAAATACCATGACTAAAGCAGAAGCATTTATCCTTTCTTTATTAAGTATAAATTGTCCGAACATAGGTGTTCTCGAACAACTTAAGAATCTTGTGTTGAAATTAATTAGTTATAGACAATATTGGCAATCTTGTAATCATCATTCAATAAAAAAAAAAAAAATTTTATACTGCAATCTGGTATACTTTTCTGGTCTAATTTAATATATCCCACGCAACATACAACCTGCTTTACAATCATGTAAAGTTAGTACACAACACAAAATATGCAACTTGGGTTACTCTCTTGCTATATTGGTGTACTTTAAGATACCCCAAATACCATACAACCTACTTTACATTTAGAAATATGCAACTTGGGTTACTCTCTTGCTATATTGGTGTACTTCAAGATACCCCAAACATCATACAACCCGCTTTACATTCACGTTAAGCCGGTAAACAAAGTACACCAATTATCATACAACCCGCTTTACATTCACGTATTTAGGGTATCTTAAAATATCCCAAATATCATACAACCCGCATTACATTTACGTTTAGCCGGCAAACAAAGTACACCAATTATCATACAACCCGCTTTACATTCACGTATTTAGGGTATCTTAAAATACCCCAAATATCATACAACCCGCTTTACATTTACGTTAACCCGGTAAACAAAGTACACCCATTATTATACTACCCGCCTTACATTCATGTATTTAGGGTATCTTAAAGTACCCCAAATAATATACAACCCGCTTTACACCTATGACGTCAACAACTTCCCGACCAATCAGAAGCGAGACCTTGAACTGTTTCAGGAACGGTGTTTTCTTACTACTGTTGTTGTTGGTTGATTTTTGTTTACATGTCAATATATATAAAATTGTACAAAAGTAATAAAAGAGTTGTTAAAAGTTCCATACATCATTATTTTACTCAACACTACGATATATATATATATATTTATATATATATATATATATATATATATATATATTATATATATATATATATATATATATATATATATATATATATATATATATATATATATATATATATCTATATCTATATATATATATATATATATATATATATATATATATATATATATATATATATATATATATATATATATATATATATATATATCTATTTCTATATATATATATATATATATATATATATATATATATATATATATATATATAAATATATATATATATATATATATCTATATCTATATCTATATATATATATATATATATATATATATATATATATATATATATATATATATATATATATATATATATATATATATATTATATATATATATATATATATATATATATATATATATATATATATATATATATATATATATATATATATGTATATATATATATATATATATATATATATATATATATATATATATATATATATATATATATATATATATATTGTGATGCCCTTTCGTCGTGGGCGTCACCTAGTTGGCTCTGAAATAAATTCGGGCGCCATTCGTCCGGATAGCTATAGTGGAGATTAACATACACTCACAGAATTCATTAGTTTATTTTCTTTATTTCTGATTATTGGGTACAGATGTCGCTAGACGACCAAACGACTTGTAATTTACAGTTCTACGAAATTTCACTCTAGTGGTGATCTACCTTATCCACTCCCCTTATTTCTGATTATTGGGTACAGATGTCGCTAGACGACCAAACGACTTGTAATTTACAGTTCTACGAAATTTCACTCTAGTGCTGATCTACCTTATCCACTCCCCTGACTTTCTACAAGTTACAACACCGGCCGGACGGAACCAAGGCACGGATCTACTACGGAAGATAACTACGGTGTCAGGCTGGAAATAACCGAAGCTCTGACATCTATAGTTCTACAAACCCGGCCGGACGGAACCAAGGCACGGATCTACTACGGGAAATAACTACTGTGTCAGGCTGGAAATAACCGAAGCTCTGACATCTACAGTTCTACAAATCCGACCGGACAAATCCAAGGCACGGATCTACTACGGGAAATAACTACTGTGTCAGGCTGGAAATAACCGAAGCTCTGACATCTACAGTTCTACAAATCCGACCGGACAAATCCAAGGCACGGATCTACTACGGGAAATAACTACGCTGTCAGGCTGGAAATAACCGAAGCTCTGACATCTATAGTTCTACAAACCCGGCCGGACGGAACCAAGGCACGGATCTACTACGGGAAATAACTACGATGTCAGGCTGGAAATAACCGAAGCTCTGACATCAATAGTTCTACAAACCGGGCCGGACAAATCCAAGGCACGGTTCTACTACGGGAACTAGCTACGGGGTCAGGCTGGACAATAACCGAAGCTCTGACTTATATAACAGTTGTTTGCTTACCCAATTGATTCTGCATTCGGACTCAGACTGCCTTGCTCTCTAGCGTTGATTTCTTTTATATGGTTTTCCCTACTCTTTACCTGCGCGTGGCAGTCCCAGCTCAGCGCGCGCCGTTTGCGCTCTGGTGCGCGGACAGCTGTTCGGTAACGTAGTGGGGAGCGCATGCTCACGCTTCGTTACAATATATATATATATATATATATAGATATATATATATATATATATATATATATATATATATATATATATATATATATATATATATATATATATATATTTTACAGCCGTTCCTCTCTGACTATTATTTTTTCTCATTTTTCTATTCATTATTTATTTCAAATTCATTTATCATCCAATGTAATTGTAATGGAATCGTCAACCACCTAGCTGAGCTTAAAATTTTAATGGCTGACATTAACCCCAGAGTAGTCTGCATCCAAGAAAGTCACTTAAAACCTCTCGATTCTTTTAACTTGCGGGGATATAACATCTTCCGCAAAGACGCTGAACCTGTTGGTCGTGCAATGGTGGCGTTGCAATTGTCCTTCTTAAAGATTGCATTATCAGAACAAGGTTACAGGTAGTAGCTTGCCAGGTATTTTCACCCCATAAAATTACAATCTGCAATCCGGATGGCAACTGGAGTTTAAATGACCTCGAGGATTTATCACGCCAACTACCGATTCCTTTCATTCTTGTCGGTGCCTTTAATGCGCACAAAATACTCTGGGGTTCTGTAAGCACAGTTGCCCTTGGTCGAATTGTCGAAAGCCTCTTGGACAACAATGATGTCACTCTTCTCAATACAGGTTCAGCCACGCACATAAACATGTGATCAAGAAGTTTTTCGGCAATCGACTTATCTTTCTATTCATCTTCATTAGCTGCATATCTTCAGTGGCAGGTAGTTGACGATGCCCATTTCAGTGACCATTTTCCCATTCTTGTCTCGTTCGTCTCAAATGCTGTATATGATGCTCAAAAATCAACAAGTAGATGGTCCTTTGATCTGGCGGATTGGAATTCATGTAGGAACAACCTTAAGCTACCTGATCCGTCACCAGATTTACTTGTAGAACTACAACATCTTTCTGATTGTATTCTGTTTTCCGCTTCGGTTTCTATACCGAAATCTTCTGGTCGAGCCAGGACGAGGTCAGTTCCCTGGTGGAATGGTCAAGTTGCTGCCGATATTCGTGCAAAAAAGCGCGCGCTTAAAGTGTACCGGCAAAATCCGACACTTGCACACCAAATCACTTTCAAGAAAGCACGTGCGCAAGCCAGACGCAC
>OX122907.1:7984552-8044789 GCA_944738965.1 Nebria brevicollis | reverse complement strand
CCTCTACCGTGTCTCTCGCCGGCTCTGGTGCGTTTGGAACGGTGAGTGCGATTTCACTCTCGGAAATTGTCTGTGGTTCCCTCGGTAGTGTGGGTTCGGGATCGGGTATAGGCATGTACGGGGTGGTAGGGTGCGGGGGGAGAATTTGCACAATTGTACCCTCTTCTATATCGGGTTCTAAGGAGTCTGATGGTGGCACCTTCCTCCACTGTTCCAATTCCGCTGCCGAAAGGTGGCAGAATTTCAACCGGTTCACGTGAACCTTCATCTCTCTCCTTCCAAAAACCTCTTTAACTTCCGCATTTACCCCATTTATTTGCGTGATTCTATATGGACCTGTCCATTTCTTCGCTAATTTAGCCGATAACCCCGCTTTAATAGCCGGGTTAAATAAATATACCCGGTCGCCCTCTTTAAACTGTATCGGAGCGGACTTTTTATTAAACGTCTTGTGTACCCGGTCCGTGGCTTTATTCGAATGTTCGCGCGCGTTTTGATGGGCGGTTTTTAATTTTGCTAAAAATTCTGCAACGTAATTACCATCTGACTCATTCTTAGTTTTTAACGGTCTAACAATTTCGTCATATGGTAATTCGATATCCCGGCCGAACATTAAAGAGAATGGGCTGTCACCCAACGCCGAGTGCGTCATACTGCTATATGCTGACACCGCAAACGGTAACCACTCGTCCCAGTCGCGATGTTCGTTGTTTATGTAGTGCGACAGTAGATCTTTCAGCGTACGGTGAGATCTTTCCAGGCTACCGTTTGTTTGTGGACGATATGCCGTAGTATAGAGACGGTCTATACCCAGCATCTCACACGTTTGTTTCATAATTTTGGACACGAAATTGGTGCCTAAATCGGTCAGCAGTGGTCGCGGCGTGCCGTGTCTCAGAATAATCCCTTTTACAAATTTTTTCGCGACAGTGGCGGCGGTTTGGTCTTTCATGGGAAAGGCCTCTAAATATCGAGTTGCGGCATCTTGAACCGTCAAGATGTATTTATTCACCCGGTCGGTGGTGACTAGCGGACCTGCGACGTCCATCGCGATTCGGAAAAACGGTTTGCTCGCGGGAGTGAATTTCACGAGAGGAGCCGGACGCATGTGCGGAGAAGTTTTCCTCTGCGCACATGAAATACATTTATTTATGTATTCTTTCACTTCCGCGCGACAGTTAGGCCAGAAAAACCGTGAATTTACTCGCGCTAGTGTTTTGTCAAAACCGCCGTGTCCTGACAACGATGAGTCGTGACAGATTTCGAGAATTTTCTTTCTCATTCGTACGCGTACTACCAATTTATCTTCGAAACGCTCGTCTTCCGTCTTTTTATACAACACCCCGTCCTCGTCTAAATAAAATTCCGAGTCCGCATCGGCTACTAAATCCTTATAAAAAGGCTGTAAACTTGTGTCGTGTTGCTGGTCTAATTTTATGTTTTCCCGATCCCAAATAACGGGGTGGTATTTCTGATGGGTTAACGAACGTATCGGTTTTATCCGTGACAAAGCGTCCGCGTTTGAATGTACTTTCCCCGGTCGATATTCGATCTTAAAGTCGTGCTCTGCTAACAGGAGAGACCAGCGCATGAGCCGATTGTTCGGCTCTTTCATGTTCATCAACCATTTTAACGGTTGGTGATCCACGATTGCGGTGAACGAACGACCATACAAATAGCAATGATAGTATTTTATACCCCACACAAGGGCCAAACACTCTCGCTCCGTTGTACTGTAGTACTGTTCAGCCGCATTTAGCTGACGACTGGCGTATGCTACTGGCATCTCGTGTCCGGTGTAGACTTGGCAAAGAACGGCGCTGATCGCGAAACCTGATGCATCGGTGCATAATACGAACGGCAAATCAAAATTTGGAAATTTTAATATCGGGCTCTCAATTAACGCGTCACGCAGAGTTTCAAACGCGCTCTGTTCCTTGGTTGACCATAAAAATCGCGCATGTTTTTTTGTCAATTCCGATAACGATTTTGCAATAACTGCAAAATCTTTCACAAATCGGCGGTAAAAACTCGTGAGACCCAGAAAACAACGAATTTCAGTCACTGAGTTCGGAACGGGGTAGTTTTCGACTACCTTAATCTTCTCCGGATCTGGTTTGATGCCCAAATTACTAACAATGTGTCCCAGATATTTCGTTTCCGTTTACATGAATTTACATTTCCGCGGATTTAACGTAATATTCGCGACGCGGAGTCGATCGAAAATGAGTTTAAGTTTACTTTTATGTTCTTGAATGTCATCCGAACTAAAACAAATGATGTCATCTAAATAAACAAAACAGTGAGTCACGGTTAAACCCACTAAAACCGTATACATTAGCCGTTGCCAAGTGCTGGGGCTATTAGCGAGACCAAACGGCATGCGTTTGCACTCGTAATGACCCCATGGCACTGAGAAGGCGGTCTTCTCCTTGTCGCGAGGATCTACTTCCACTTGCCAATATCCCTTGGTCAGATCCAAAGTAGTAAAACGCGACGCGTTTCCTAGTTGATCTAGGGTGTCTTGCAAATTTGGTATCGGGAAGAAGTCCCTTTTTGTGATGGCATTTAACCCGCGATAATCTACACAAAATCTCACCGAACGTTCTCCCCCAGCGGTTAGCTTTTCTACAAGTATAACCGGCGCGGACCATGGTGACGAAGATGGTGTTATAATTCCGTCTGCGAGCATTTCGTCAATTATTTTTTCATCGTATCCGCGAACGTTTCGTTTTTGAATTTATCGGCAGAGTGCCCCCCTCCGTTAAATTCGCGCGTGCCTTGGCGGGCTCGTATCCCAATGTTTGACCAAACTGCGAGGTGCCCCCCCAGTCAAATCCGTACGAACCACGAGTGGCTCGCTTTCTGACAGATGTTCGTTCAAACGAGAAGTGCCCTCCCCTCTTGAACCCGTGCGAATCCTATCCGGCTCGCCTGCCAGTCGAAAGTGATCCGAATGATGAGTGCCCCCCTCAATCAGATCCGTGTGAACCACAGGTGGTTCACATTCCGGCAACGTTTGATTCGACTGAGAAGTGCCCCCTCCGTTGAATCCGTGTGAACCACGAGTGGTTCGCTTGCCAGACCAAAGTGACCCGGGTGAAGAGTGCCCTCCCCAATCGGATCCGTGCGAGCCCTAAATGGCTCTTTTCCTGGCAACGTCTGCTTTGACCGAGAGGTGCCCCCCTCCGTTGAATCCGTGTAAAGCCCCCGGGGCTCACTTGCCAGGCGTTGGTGATCCGAGTGAAAAGCGTTCTCCCCACTCAGAACCGTATGAACCGCAAGCGGTTCGTTAGTTGCCGCGATTTTCTCTATTGCGCGGCTCGCGTCCTTTCCTACATTAGTTACCCTCTGGATTCCTAATACAGGCATCTGACTACCCTTCAGCATACAGACGTTTCTCGCGAAGTCTATGGTCACTTCGTGGTTTACTAAAAAATCAACCCCGATCAGTCCGTCTGTTTTGAAACAGAGATCGTCCGGACATACTATAAACCGATGTTTTATTTTAAATGTCCCGGTATTTAACGTTACGGTGGCGGCACCGTCCCGGCACAGCGGGTTCCCGGACACATCTACAATTATATCGTTTACCGGTGATATTTTCAATTCTAACTTTGCTGCTGTGGAGCGTTTCAATAAGGAAACTGCTGCACCTGAATCTATCAGAAAATCAAGAGAAAGTCCGTTTACGCTGAAATTTAGTCGTCTGCTGTGATCGTCGTTGGAATCCGCGACCCGAGGAACCAACATTTGAATGGTTTCTCTTAAACTGTCCGGCGTTGGGTCGCCCCCGAGACAGTTTGCGCGTTTAAAGGACACTCCGGTATGTTAGCGCGATGACCGACCTTCACACATGCGTAACATAGTGCCCCCCGTGGCTTGGGGCACATTTTAGAAATGTGGCCTAAATCCCCGCAATTGTAACACCGCCCTTTCATTTGGGGGTATCTTTCGTCAGACCGTACAGAACCCCTTTTTACACGAACCGTGGGTCTGTTTTTCTTCTCCCGCGTTGGAGTTACGTTTACTACGGCCCGTATTGTCGCTTTTTGTGTATCCGCCTTTGACATTTTTACTGCGCGTGAAAGAACCTCTTCGTAATGCTCCGCGACCGGAAGAGCCTCCTCCACCGTGCTGAAGTTTTTGTGTTTCCGAACTTCGTTAGAAAGACGCGTGTCTAAACCGTCTAGGAATTGCTGAATTAAAGCAGCTTCTTTTCTAAAACGAGACCGAGTGAGTGAAATTTCATCTTTCTCGTTTGACCGAAAAAGATTCGTGGCGGCGGCCTCTAAACGAAAGGCATATTTGCATAGCGTTTCCTCCTTTAAACGATAGAGTTTCAAAAATTCGCGTTCTGCTCCGGCAGTATCAATTTTTCTCCCGAATAACTGGATCAGCCAGGTTTTAAATGCGCAAACTGTGGTCGGTTTCCGATCTGACGGTAACGCGTAGAAACAGGACTGTGCGTCGCCCTTGAGTCTTAGCTTCATAGCCGTCACTATCTGGATTTCCGACCAGTTAAAACATTCCGCGATTGTCGCGACCCCGTCAAAAAAAGATTCCAAATCCGCCCCGCCGGAATAATGCTCGATGTTCTTTAACGCGGCCATCGCTGACGGATCCGCAAAGATTGGTCCGGAATGAAATCGCGCGCTACTATCCGTCTCCTGTACCCATTTCGTCCTTGCTGGTGCGGAAGGAATTGTTAATGGCGGTAGATGATAGGAGAAAGGCATCCCCGTTGCGTCGGGGAGTTGTACGTCTTTATACGTAGGTGGTGGTGCGAAAGATGTAATGGTCTCTGAAGCGTGTGCCGTTGTCACTGTCGCTGTCGTGGTGGTTGTTGTCTCCATGGTTGTGGAAATGTCCCGCCCAACAAACGGCATCCTGCTATCACTACACTACAAATAGTTAAGCCGTTTCGAATTCAGTATTGGTGATTGAAGATCATACAAAGATACTGATCCTACCGACTACGCCAATGTAACAAACGCGCGTTTTAAGAGAACGTGCACGCGTTTGGCTCCCTCTTAACTATATGCGTGTAGCGATGTTTCTCCTATACTCACCTGGTGGTTGGTTTTAGGTGGAATCTTCTAATACACTTAGATATGTCCAGACTAGGATTAGCTCGTGAAAGAATTAAATTGGTACAAATAATAAATAAGAATTTAATTCAAAACTATAAATATCTAACAATACAAAAATAAACAATGACTTTACAAAATACTGGTTTAAAGCTTACGTTACTTACTGACAAAATACTACTCGCTAATCGCAATCTGAACTGAGACCCCGATGTCAAGCGACATCGCGGTTTTATACTCAATTTTGACCTAAATTCAAACGGCAGATATTGCAAACAAATCCCGACCTAGCAACATTTCGTTAAATGCGGAATGTACAATTTTTTTGCAACTGTTGCTAGATATGACGTAGCTAGTTGCATTTGCAAATGGTGAATTACCTAGCTCAGCAAAACTGAACTAGGTACGCAACTAGCTTGATTTGTTACAGTATAATACACATTATTTTGACAAAACAAATTCAATACTGTATTTGATATATAAAGTTTCTGTATTGAATTCAATAATTAATTATACATCGTGTAACACAGGCTTTACGAAGTATATTCTTTGGCTTACTTACAAATAATATGCAAATAACAATGAATATCAAAGCAAAAATAAAGTAACATTTTTTATTAAATTTTATTCAGGAATGTTTACATTCTTGCAACTAGAAATAAAAACAGAAATTTAGGGTTTGATACAGAATATAAATAAATTGTCTAGAACTGATACTTAATAGTTTATCAAAGTGTGATACTTATAGACTAAGATAATGATGTTCTTTTACCAAGTTATATATATATATATATATATATATATATATATATATATATATATATATATATATATATATATATATTCCTGTTTCCTTATCCTCAATGTTATATCTTCTAATCAGGGCGTGCTTGGCTTGTTCCAAGATTAGACCTGTATTTCAGTACTTGCACCGTGGGTGCAGGTGTTTCTTCCTCAGGGTGGATCTGGCTTCGACCAGGGTTGGACCTGAGGGAAATTCGTCCAAGTAGGGTGGATCTGGCAGAGGTCCAGGGTTGGACCTACTTGGGGTTGCCTACCTAGTGGGGTGTGACTGGTAGAGTCAGGAATGGATCCACTAGGAGATGCCCATTAGGGAATGCCCGTAATGGAAGCCTGCCTTCAGGGTGTATCTGGCTGTGGACCAGGGTTGGACTTGCTGGTGGTTGCCTATCTAACAGGGTGTGTCTGGTAGCTCCAGGATTGGAGCTGTTAGAGGATGCCCATGAGGGAAGACTACCATCAGGGTGGACCTAGCAGAGGTCCAGGGTTGGACCTGTTGGTAGATAAGCTTGTCGTGGACAAGTATGTACAGGGCTTGAAGGCACTGTCTCCATATTCTGTAACCTACCTAATCCTTTGTTTAATGTCTTGTGGTATCGGTATGACATGTTGTATTTTTATAATGCAGGTGTGAAGGATACCAAGGCGACGCCCAAACCTTAGGCGCCGTTATAACCATCAATGTGATCGTAGGATGTCTTAGCATCAGGTCAACCAGTCATTTATACATATTAATCGTAATGACTTTAATTAGACTTTAGTATTGTTCTTCTAAAACTGTTTATATTGTATTTTATAACCGATCTATAACTACGTTAGAAAAAGCGCTCTTATATCTCAGAAGTGGGATCGGAATTCTACGAGTTGATTTGCGTATTCCGATCGGCATTCTTCGAGTTGTTTTGCGTATTCCGATCAGCATTTTTCGAGTTGATTTGCGTATCCCGATCGGCATTCTTCGAGTTGATTTGCGTATCCCAGTTTTTACGAAATCACACTTAAAATATTTCAATTTATCGAAATAATGCTAAAGATAAATATGGTCGTGCGTCACTGTGTTGTTTAGTACCGATAGACTAATGTTTACGTATAGAACAAAAAGGGTCCATTGAATACTCGATGGCATGGTCATAGGAATGCATATACTCGTGCGCTATCGGCACGGACAAAAATAATAAACAAACCTTATCACCAAGATTTTTCTTATACAGACGCAGCCATTCTTTGTGCCACAGTTTTATTTTACGCTGGCTGTAATTACTGTGGCATATATATATATATATATATATATATATATATATATATATATATATATATATATATATATATATTTATTGTAACGAAGCGTGAGCATGCGCTCCCCACTACGTTACCGAACAGCTGTCCGCGCACCAGAGCGCAAACGGCGCGCGCTGAGCTGGGACTGCCACGCGCAGGTAAAGAGTAGGGAAAACCATATAAAAGAAATCAACGCTAGAGAGCAAGGCAGTCTGAGTCCGAATGCAGAATCAATTGGGTAAGCAAACAACTGTTATATAAGTCAGAGCTTCGGTTATTGTCCAGCCTGACCCCGTAGCTAGTTCCCGTAGTAGAACCGTGCCTTGGATTTGTCCGGCCCGGTTTGTAGAACTATTGATGTCAGAGCTTCGGTTATTTCCAGCCTGACAGCGTAGTTATTTCCCGTAGTAGATCCGTGCCTTGGATTTGTCCGGTCGGATTTGTAGAACTGTAGATGTCAGAGCTTCGGTTATTTCCAGCCTGACACAGTAGTTATTTCCCGTAGTAGCTCCGTGCCTTGGTTCCGTCCGGCCGGGTTTGTAGAACTATAGATGTCAGAGCTTCGGTTATTTCCAGCCTGACAGCGTAGTTATTTCCCGTAGTAGATCCGTGCCTTGGATTTGTCCGGTCGGATTTGTAGAACTGTAGATGTCAGAGCTTCGGTTATTTCCAGCCATATATATATATATATATATATATATATATATATATATATATATATATATATATATATATATTGTAACGAAGCGTGAGCATGCGCTCCCCACTACGTTACCGAACAGCTGTCCGCGCACCAGAGCGCAAACGGCGCGCGCTGAGCTGGGACTGCCACGCGCAGGTAAAGAGTAGGGAAAACCATATAAAAGAAATCAACGCTAGAGAGCAAGGCAGTCTGAGTCCGAATGCAGAATCAATTGGGTAAGCAAACAACTGTTATATAAGTCAGAGCTTCGGTTATTGTCCAGCCTGACCCCGTAGCTAGTTCCCGTAGTAGAACCGTGCCTTGGATTTGTCCGGCCCGGTTTGTAGAACTATTGATGTCAGAGCTTCGGTTATTTCCAGCCTGACAGCGTAGTTATTTCCCGTAGTAGATCCGTGCCTTGGATTTGTCCGGTCGGATTTGTAGAACTGTAGATGTCATAGCTTCGGTTATTTCCAGCCTGACACAGTAGTTATTTCCCGTAGTAGATCCGTGCCTTGGTTCCGTCCGGCCGGGTTTGTAGAACTATAGATGTCAGAGCTTCGGTTATTTCCAGCCTGACAGCGTAGTTATTTCCCGTAGTAGATCCGTGCCTTGGATTTGTCCGGTCGGATTTGTAGAACTGTAGATGTCAGAGCTTCGGTTATTTCCAGCCTGACACAGTAGTTATTTCCCGTAGTAGATCCGTGCCTTGGTTCCGTCCGGCCGGGTTTGTAGAACTATAGATGTCAGAGCTTCGGTTATTTCCAGCCTGACACCGTAGTTATCTTCCGTAGTAGATCCGTGCCTTGGTTCCGTCCGGCCGGTGTTGTAACTTGTAGAAAGTCAGGGGAGTGGATGAGGTAGATCACCACTAGAGTGAAATTTCGTAGAACTGTAAATTACAAGTCGTTTGGTCGTCTAGCGACATCTGTACCCAATAATCAGAAATAAGGGGAGTGGATAAGGTAGATCACCACTAGAGTGAAATTTCGTAGAACTGTAAATTACAAGTCGTTTGGTCGTCTAGCGACATCTGTACCCAATAATCAGAAATAAAGAAAATAAACTAATGAATTCTGTGAGTGTATGTTAATCTCCACTATAGCTATCCGGACGACTGGCGCCCGAATTTATTTCAGAGCCAACTAGGTGACGCCCACGACGAAAGGGCATCACAATTTGGCGCCCGAACAGGGACTTACGGTTTAAAGAAAAAAAAAATAATAATAAATAAATAAAAAAAATAAAAAAAATGAAGGAATCCGAAATGGAAGCCGGCCCATCGCAACCCAGACCCAAAACAGGTACGGCATGGATATATGCTTTGAATAAGTCAAGCCTACAGAGCGAATTGCAGCGGTTTGGCTTGGATACAACCGGGACAGTGGATGAATTGCGGCAACGAATGGTGGAATGGGTAAGAAGCGTCAACCGATCAGATTCGGTTGAACCAACTACCCCGACAGCCGTAGAAAAAAACAGGTCCAGAACCCGGAGACCCCAAGGAACACGCACAACAGGGGGCAACACGGCAACTTGGTACCCCGCCGCAAGATCAAACCGAGAATTGGGCGTGGCATGTACCGCCGATAGGTGGGTCTGGCTCACCAACCCAAACTTGCGAGATCGTACGGAAATGGAACACGGTTTTCAATGGGCGATCCGACCCTGTCGCGTTTTTGGAGCGATTAGAGGAACTGCGAGAGAGCTATAATTTCACAGGCAGGCAGCTGATGTCTGCACTACCCGAACTCTTTCGGGACGGTGCACAGGCATGGTACCGTAACAGCAGAGCCGCATGGCTCGATTGGAGCGACTGCATTAGATACTTCCGAGCATTCTTTCTTCCAGCAGATTATGAGCTACGTTTAGAAGAAGAAATAGGAAACCGCAAGCAGAAACCACAGGAAAAGGGAAGGGACTACGTCATTGCGCTACAAACGCTGATACGGAGACACGGGGGACTGAACCCGGAATACCGTCAGTACATACGCCGGGGAAATTTTAAGACGGTACGGGACCTCATCATCGAAATAGATGAATATGAAAGGCTTCAGCAGGAACTGCAAGCCGGAAACCGAGGAGTTCTGGACTCACCACGAGTCCACACTCAAGCATCTACCAGTAAGGCGGCCGGTGCAGGTAGACAACGACAACCGAACTGCTGGCGCTGCGGACAGGACGGGCATTATAGAAACGAATGCCGGAATACACCCGTAATGTTCTGTTCACGCTGCAGAACACGTGGGGTCCTATCAAAAGACTGTTCATGCAACCGCGCGGTGGGAAACGACACACGGAAGGGACAATAAGGGAGCCTTCCCCAACCGTGAGGGACCGGCTCCCCGCTACGGCCCCAATCCGACAGTACACCTCCTGCACCCTAGACACCTACCAGAAGAGGAACCTACACGACAACCGCCTCTTCATTCAAGTAACCGTTGGGGGGAACCCGGAGCTGGCCCTAATTGACACCGGATCTATGCGCTCCTATATAAACAAACACTTGGCATATTTTCTGCGAATGCAAGGAGCCGCAGTTCACACGGTCCAAGGTTCTCAAGCCAGAATGGCGGATGGAACAACCACCAGTATTTCCGCAAAGTATTCCACGCAATGTACAATCCAAGGGATTACCCGAAAGATTTCAGTACTAGAACTCCCTACGGCGGCGACTCGAGTTTTGCTCGGAATGGACGTTATCCGACAGTTCCGATTAAAAATAGAGGCCGCAAAAAACACCGTTACCACGGATCTTATCAGAGATTCCCCAATCGCAGGGGTGGTCCAAATGTCCGAACACGACATATTAGAAAATACGATCAACGAGGAGATGGCCCGCACAGATCTCTCCCCGGGACCCACCCCACTTCTTGAACACCACATTCGGTTAACCGATACCAATCCCATCCATCAACGCTATCAAACCCGCAACCCAAAAATGCAAGCGGTTATCAACGAAGAAGTAAACCAAATGCTTGCGGACGGGATTATCGAACGATCTCACAGCACATGGAGTTCACCAACAGTAATTGTTCGGAAGAAGGATGGGAAACCTCGCTTCTGCATAGATTTCCGCAGGTTAAATGAAATATCAAAAAAGGACGCGTACCCATTGCCCAGAATTACGCCAATACTCGAGCAGCTGCGAGCCGCCAAGTATTTCTCGACGCTGGATCTGAAGGCGGGCTATTGGCAAGTACGACTGACCCCGGAAAGTAAACCTTTGACTGCGTTCGCCGTGCCCGGACGGGGGTTATTTCAGTTTAAAGTAATGCCTTTTGGATTACATTCTGCCCCCGCCACTTTTCATAGGTTACTGGATCAAGTAATCGGACCCGAAATGGCTCCACATGCATTCGCATACCTGGACGACATTATTGTTGCCAGTCCCAGCTTTTCCGAACACGTGAAACACCTGCGAGAAGTATTCCAGCGGCTTAGAGTCGCCAAACTCCAAATCAATAAGGAGAAATGTCATTTCGGACGGAAAGAAATCCGGTACTTGGGGCACGTTATCACGGCTGCAGGAATTAAAACCGATCCGGAGAAGGTAGAAGCCATACGCAGCATTCGTATCCCTACGAAGGTAAAAGAACTTAGGAGATTTCTCGGAGCGGCTTCATGGTACCGTCGTTTTATCCCAAATTTTTCAAAAATCGCCACGCCGCTTACAAGCTTGTTATGTTAAAACAAACGCTGGCAATGGACCGCCGCCCAGCAAGAAGCGTTCGATGATCTAAAATCCAAACTTACCGAAGCACCCGTACTAATCTGCCCAGACTTCGAACATCCCTTCGAACTACAGACTGATGCATCAAATACCGGCCTGGGTGCAACACTGGTGCAGAAGCACAATGGGCAAGAACAAGTTATAGCATACGCAAGTCGAACGTTGACGCAACCAGAAAAGAAGTATTCTTCCACGGAGAAAGAATGCTTGGCCATTGTATGGGGGGTGCAAAAGATGCGCCCATACCTAGAAGGGTATCGGTTCACCGTCCTCACGGACCATCAATCCTTACGGTTGCTACACTCCATTGATAATCCGTCTGGAAGGATAGCACGCTGGGCGGTGTTTCTTCAACAATTCGACTTTGAAACGAAATACCGACCCGGAGCCCACAATCATGTTGCCGATGCACTGTCCAGACAATCCATACCGATTGACCCAGCAAGAATTATGCGAACTACAAGTAGCAGATACATGGTATGCACGAAAACTGGCGGCGGTACTAAACGATCCCGCAACATACGCCGACTTCCAGATACGTCAAGGAAAACTGTACCGGCGCTTTTGGGACCAAAGCGACCTCACAGAATCCAGCGCAGAGCGAGAATGGAAGCTCTGCGTCCCAAAAACCCTACGTGCCCTGATATTGCATGAAAACCATGATCGACCGGAAGCCGGACACTTTGGCATAGCTAAAACAGCAACCAAGATCGCGCAGCAGTACTATTGGCCAGGCATGTTCCGAGATATAGCCAAGTATGTCCGCAGGTGGCCAACGTGTCAACAGTACAAACCCAGGCAAACCAACCCCGCCGGCCAAATGGGAGCCCCAAAAATAAACGGCCCCTGGGACACCGTATCCGCTGATATAATTGGGCCATTACCCCGATCAATATCTGGAAACAAATACTTAGTGGCGTTCCAGGATCGAGCGACAAAATGGGTCGAATGCCGTGCACTGCGGAAAGCTACCGCAACTACCATCATCCCCGCATTGAGAGAACTCGTTATACTACGACACGGCTGCCCAAACACGTTGATAACGGACAATGGGACGGAATTTGATAACCAACTCCTTCGTGATACATTGAGAAGCTTAGGAATTCGTCAACAATTTACGCCGCCATACACGCCGCAAGCCAACCCAGTAGAGCGTGTGAATCGGGTACTAAAACCCATGCTAGGGCAATACTGCGGACAAGATCAACGCACATGGGACAAATTTTTACCCGAACTCACCCTGGCAATAAACACCGCACGGCATGCATCAACCCAGTACACCCCAGCATATCTCAACTACGGTCGTGAATTGAGAATACCCAGCGAAACACATCCCCCACTATACATAGAGGATGAACACACCGCAACAATACCGTGTGCACCCGCGGAATTATTGGACCGATTACTGCACCTCCGTGAAGCACAAGAATTGGCCAAAATAATGATTGGTCGGGCGGCAACACAACAGGCGCACTATTATAATTTAAGGAGAAGGGACGTCGAGTTCCACGTCGGAGACAAAGTAATGCGACGAGAGAGACCGCTCTCGTCTGCGATACAGGGGTTTTCCGCAAAGCTCGCCCGAAAATATTCCGGCCCATGGACTATATCACTTCGTATCTCACGCCTGGTCTACGACTTACGGGGAGAACACAATCGCCGACTACGGAGGATTCACATCAAGGATCTTCAACCGGCGCAATAAGTAATGGTTTTTATTCTTTTCCACAGACACAATGGAATACCGAACCCCACCACGCCACCTGAAACGCTACGGGACAAGCCCGGTTCCAAGCCTGGTATCGCCATTGCCGCCAACGCCAGCCAATTCAGCGACCCGGAAGAGGACGCTGGACAAAGCCCTCAATGCCCGGTACGGGGAAGATACCCCGGAAGCCGACCCTATGTATTGGCTGGACATAAATACATCGCCAATCCCCACCACACCTGAAAACCCCACAACACCAGGACGAGGATGGATCCACTCGCCCTGCCCTCCCCCCATCTTGGTCGAATCAAGGAAGGACCGGATCACCTGCCGGATAAGGGAGCTCTTTGGCCCGGAAACCCCAGAGAGGCGGAACCGAAGACAACCGGTGGAGAAATTGCCACCCGCACCACAATTAGTGCAAACAGCGGTCCAAACCCCGAAACCCCCGTTATGGATTCCCAGTGAGCTGGCAAAACTGCGCCCACCCCATCTTGCCCCGTGGAAGCGATACCAGGTATTGGTCCAAACCAACCCCCCTGTGTGGATGACCACCCCACGCCAAAAACGCAAAACAAAGTGATTTCGTGTTGTGAGTGTTATAATTTTAAGTACTTTGACTTTAGATGTAAGTAATATAAGGTAGAAATAAGGATAAATATACGTAACTTTAAGTGATTAAATATAAGAATTGAAGAAAATTATGGATTATGCGTACCAGTAAACCCGCCAAATGACCCCCTCCCCCCGAAGTAAGACGGGGGTGTAACGAAGCGTGAGCATGCGCTCCCCACTACGTTACCTAACAGCTGTCCGCGCACCAGAGCGCAAACGGCGCGCGCTGAGCTGGGACTGCCACGCGCAGGTAAAGAGTAGGGAAAACTATATAAAAGAAATCAACGCTAGAGAGCAAGGCAGTCTGAGTCCGAATGCAGAATCAATTAGGTAAGCAAACAACTGTTATATAAGTCAGAGCTTCGGTTATTGTCCAGCCTGACCCCGTAGCTAGTTCCCGTAGTAGAACCGTGCCTTGGATTTGTCCGGCCCGGTTTGTAGAACTATTGATGTCAGAGCTTCGGTTATTTCCAGCCTGACACCGTAGTTATTTCCCGTAGTAGATCCGTGCCTTGGATTTGTCCGGTCGGATTTGTAGAACTGTAGATGTCAGAGCTTCGGTTATTTCCAGCCTGACACAGTAGTTATTTCCCGTAGTAGATCCGTGCCTTGGATTTGTCCGGTCGGATTTGTAGAACTGTAGATGTCAGAGCTTCGGTTATTTCCAGCCTGACACAGTAGTTATTTCCCGTAGTAGATCCGTGCCTTGGTTCCATCCGGCCGGGTTTGTAGAACTATAGATGTCAGAGCTTCGGTTATTTCCAGCCTGACACCGTAGTTATTTCCCGTAGTAGATCCGTGCCTTGGTTCCGTCCGGCCGGTGTTGTAACTTGTAGAAAGTCAGGGAAGTGGATAAGGTAGATCACCACTAGAGTGAAATTTCGTAGAACTGTAAATTACAAGTCGTTTGGTCGTCTAGCGACATCTGTACCCAATATTCAGAAATAAAGAAAATAGACTAATGAACTCTGTGAGTGTATGTTAATCTCCACTATAGCTATCCGGACGACTGGCGCCCGAATTTATTTCAGAGCCAACTAGGTGACGCCCACGACGAAAAGGGCCTCACAAACTGTATTCTTTCGCAATGAATTTTCTTGAAAAAATTCCAAAATGAGGATCGATTTGATGGCGCGTGTGCTTCATTTTTATATTTTGTAGCTGCACAGAGAAAATCAATTAGATAAATTATTTTATTAGTTAAATATATTAAAATATTTATTTTATTTAAATATATTGTAACGTTGTCGTTATTTCATGAGCCTAGTTGGCACAATTTCGAGGCGATCGAGTCATCTAGCTGTTTTACCGCAAAACGATTGGTGTCCCTCGCCGCTCGGCGTTGCACGCACCTCGAGCGGGATTAATTTATCCGGCAACTGCGGGAATAACTTGTTGTTTCTCAAAAGTTAACGAAATATCGCCCTCTTGTCGGTTAACCAGCTAGTAAGGTCTTACATTTCCAGTACCATTCACGATCAGTTTTTTTTTATTCGGTGCATTTTAATATATTCCGTAGCTGAGTTACCGACAGAAGAAAAAATACATAGTCAAGTATACCTTATTTGACTATTTCTTACCGATTATACTTTGACCGGAACCCATCTTACCATGTGGTTCCGGGGTAATTTATTTTGGCACACGTGCGCATCAATTTGGCAATCTACCATGTAACGTAACTGTGCTTTTCACTTCGCACTTTATATTTGTTATCAACTTAATTGTAGATTCGATTGTTCCTTTTTTTTGTTGCGTAACAGTTCTGTATTCGAGCATTCTCATTTGCTATTTATCGTTTAGTTTATTTTATGTTTAAATTCCGTGGCTATAAATTCCCGTTTACTAATATCTCGTACATAACACGCTCCACCTGTGTTTATGGCAATTGGTTCCGACGATATTAAACAAATAACTTACGTGAGGTCTCGACCACGGTACGGGAACCGTACGGGAGGATATTATTACCAAAACAAACCATTGGGGACCACTAAACCCGTAGCACCAGACAGCACCAGAGTTGATCGCAGCCACCAACCATTCTTTGATGGGCCATGACGTCCGGGAATACCGGGCTGGCGCCCTAATATAAATAACCCTGGAGCTACTAGCCGGCGCTGCCTCACGACTCACGTCTGGACGTATGATGAGTAAAGCCATGATCATCTAACTTTGCCATTACTGCATTTATTTTTTATTTAGCTTATATTCCTTATAACTTTAATACCTAGTATTTAACGTGTATTGGCGTCAAAAGTCCAGATAAGTGCAATCTCTCTGATGTAATAAACTGTTATTGATACAAAATTTGAATGTTATTCCCCTAGCTGCTGCAGTTCTTATCCCCACGCCCGACTCCGGTCTTCAGGCTTCTCTACACATTGTCTAGAGAATTTACATAGATACGATGGAAATTTTAATATCCTACAACTTTCAGGTAAAGGATTAAGGTTAAACTTATTAGAAAATTTAGAAATTAGAAAGGCAGCTAATTCTAAGAAAAACATATCGAATGACCAACTAGATGTTAGTATCTCCCCTCTTATGAATAACACCCTAAAATAAACTATATATAGTAATGTTTGTAATTAAATTGTATACAAGTGTATCATTCTGAAGCTGACCGAAAGGTCGAAACGTAAGTCAAATAAAATAACATATATGTGAAACCATCAATATATGTAGCTATTTTACCTGGCTCTGGGTTGGTTGAGTGAAAAGTAGACGAATTCATATTTTTAAATAGTTTTAGAAAAATTCAGATTTGTTTCTGATGAATGTTGATGGCCGAAACTGAAAATAAAGCCGATATAATACAGTGTTTACTTGAATAAACTTAAATTCTATATTTTCAAAGAGACATGCCTTAAAAGCAATTGATTTCATATATTTATTACGGTTGTATTGTCGGATACAATGAAATGGGTGGTTCGTGTCTAATATTAGTGACGAGACATCGTTACTAACTCAATAAGAGGTTTTTAAGGCTTTTGTTTAATATTCAACAACGTAGTCTGTTGTAACAAAGAGATTTATTGAACAAACGAAATATTGGTACAATTTTATTACATTGTTAGAACGTCTGTTCCACTCGGTGATCGCGACACTTCTGATTCTAACATCAACCCAATGTTGCATCGTTCATTTACAAACTTTTATGTTACACGCGGACTCAGCGTCTTTCGTGATACAACCATGTCGCCTTTTATCTTGGCGAACGTGACATTTAACGTAAATTCAGCTGAGGAAAGGTTGATAACAACATTTAGAACGGATGTGTAGTCTCGGAAGTAGTAATATAATATGAAATATGATTATATGGTTAGACATAAAATAATACAAAGTAATACAAATATTAGCAAAACTATTAAATAATTATTTATGCGAAATGGGTGACCTTACAACATCTCCCAACTCAGATTGAAAATGGTAGCGAGGATTGCTACTGGTTTCATTTCTGACAACAACTTGCTCAACCATTTCAATATCAGGTTCAGCAGGTAATGATTCATTAATATCTGCACTACTAAGGGTAGTATTGATTAATTTAACAGGAGAAAGTGCAATTTCTCTATTGTTTCTAACAGAAGACAATTTTAAATAGATCTTTTTAAATTTTATACAAAAGTAAATAGTTAGAATTACTATTGCTAACGCAATTGAAGAAAATGTTATTATCAAATAAGTGAAATTAGAAGTAAATCTTTCAGTATTGAATAGATCTATATTTTCTTTTTCTTTCAATTTCTTTATAACATGACTGATTTTATCAAATAAATGAGTTTCTTCTAATTTTATAATATGATTGGAATTTATCGTTGGTTTAGGTATTTCACTTTTCATTGACAAATTTAAATTAAATTTGAAGGGAAATTTTGGTGTAAAGTCACTTACAATATTGCTATTTATAAAACTTAAAGTAGGTAATACTACATTATCAGTGTAAGCGATACATCCGCTTTTATGTGTAAATTTTCCCGTACTATTTAAATTAATAGTGTTTCTTAAGTTATGTTTGCAAACAATTTGGACAGTTTCTGGAACTGGCAAAACAAATAACCAAGAATTTGGCAAAATCATTTGGATCCACATGCTATTTTTTAATTTCATTATTCTATTATTACATGATTCAGGAATTTGTCCATGTCCTTTAAACAATTTAGCTTCACAACCTCCTTCTCCGTTTAGAAGTAACAATGGTTGTCCTTGATTACAAATATAAGTGTCAGATTTTAATTTATACATTTTGCAAGAGGTGGTGAGGTATGTTTCTTATACTAAGAAATAGTGCATTCTTGTTTGATCAATGACAAGAATTGGATTGCTAGGATAGATGAATCCAAAGTTACTGTCTTCCATCAAAATAGGTAGACTACTTACTTTGATCGTATCATAAATAACATGTGTAACCAATGGTACAATAAGTATAAAATTTAATTTTTCTTTATAAGTATAAATGGTAGGAATTATTATTTTATAATACATAGGGTAAAACGACCAGTTTTGGCACAGTTAAGAAAATTCTCTACTCTTTTGAGGATTAAAAAAAATATGGATAATATATTTATATAATAATTGAATTGTTTTATAAAGTAAAAAAAAAATTAAATTGTTTATTGATGTTTTAGGTAATTTTGTTCACAATTTATAATTCGATGTTAAAATGCCAGTTTTGGCACGGTGGTTGCCTTTAAGAGAACAGTCCTTTCTAGTAGTAGCACGGCAAATATAGTTATAAATTTATATATTTTAGCTTGGATTTCCTAAAATTTAGGTATATATTTATAAAAAAACACTTGCAGTAGCTTTGTTTTATAAATTTTTAAATTATAGAGGTAGGTACTATACCTATCTAAAGCTAAATTTAATATTTATAAAGTTCTAAATTATAAATGTAGACAGCAATATTATTCTTTATCTATAATGCAAATGATATTTTAATTAAATAATAATTTTTAATCGAAATATTAAAATTACTTATAAATAGGTATTACATCAAAATTTTTAATACTTTTCTTGCATTAATATTTTGTGAACGATGACAAATTTAAATCTTTTCTAGTTTTATTTTTTTAGATAGGAATACTTTTCATCTTGTAATTTCAGATAAAAGTATCTTCTCAAGTGTACAGGTTGGGGCAAAACAACTTCCCTAGTTTTGCAAGTGAATTAAAGAAAAAGGAGTCGAGATACACAAAATTTATTTCAATAAAATAAAGTAGTTACATGGCCATTTTGTCTTATGTAGTTTTAAAAATCATATCGGCCAAGTGTTGTCCTTCATTGTCTGCACACTGCTGCAAGCGACTTCTGAAGTTTTGCATAACCCTCTCAAGCATTTCTTCAGGTATACGGCGAATTTCCGTGCGGATTGTCTCCTCTCAGGGAGAACATTTCCTTCAAAACCAGCATTGATGCCCGCGCTGTGTGGGCTGTGGCTTCCCCCCCGTCCTGCTGAAACCAGACATTCTCGAGACCAAGTTCTCAAAGAGCAGGGGCAAAAAAATTCTGGAGCATGTTCATATAGCGCCCAGAATTGACGGTAACTGCCCAATTTCTTTCCTGTAGTAAAAGTAAGGCCCGATAATCCCTATTCGGGAAACTGCGCACCAAACTGTGACACGAACATTATGCAGAGGCTTCTCGTGGATCAGTCTCGGATTGTTTTCGCACCAATATCGAAAATTTTGTTTATTTACACCGCCAGAAAGATGGAAATGTGCTGGGCGGCGATTACAGACTCCTTTTCGCGTATGTATGCTTCCACGGCAAAAGCGCGCTGCTCGTTCGTCCACATTGTGTTTACGACTGAATCCTTTTGTAACACTTACACACGGCATATCTTTCTGCCGCCATTCACGCCATTCCTACCCTGTTACGACCTCTGCTAGCTTCACAATTCTCTATTGAAACTAGGGAGGTTGTTTTGCCCCACCTGTATAAGAGGTTTTAGTTCTAATTCTTGATTTGTCACACTTCTTTTTACCCTTTTTATTAACGGTGTCATTGTTTTCACCAGTTTTCACTAAAATAAAAATAATTTATTCAAATGAATACAAAAATAAATTAAAGGGGTTATGTTTTCGATTTTTACTTTTTATGAGATAAACAATAATGTTTCAGTATAGGTATAATGTAAATAATATATGTAAACTGATACATACTTTTTAAAGAATTATATATGTGCAGATAAAAATCGTTTTGATATAAAATATGTATAAACATTAATAAACTCGCTTGCTTAGGTACCGTTCCATTTATAGCAGCGGCTGCCAATAGAAAAGCGCTGTAAGCATAAAGTGTTTTTATAATTGGCGCGCTCTTCAAATTTCATACCAATTAAAAAACACGTGTTTTTAATATTAAAAAATAAAAAAAAGTCAATATTCAACATTTGAAATGTTTCGATGAACTATTCATTTAGTTTATTTAACCAGGTACATATTAAAAAAATACGTTTTTCTAGTAAATATGATTGTAATTGCTTAAGCTATGGTAACCGTAAACTAACTAGAAATGGCTGTGAAAAGTACAATTTTGATATCGCTAAACAATATTCGTTTTTTTTTTATTTAATAATTTTAAAATGGATGTTCTAAAGGTTTTTTCTTGTTTAAAACTATATATAAATATTTAAATCATTGTTATACCTACGCATTTGTACAATTTTAAACGTATAAAACCAAGTTTTTGATACCTGTGCCATTACTAGCGATGTGCCAAAACTGGTCGTTTTACCCTATGCATAATATCGAAAGTTAGAAAAATTGGAAAGTTTGCAGTATCTGGTAAATATTTTTGTATTTTTAATTATTCTTTATACAATTGCTTTGGACTAGGCACATTAGGATGAAGAATTCCTTGTCGAGCATTTAAAATGATTTGTAAGAGATTAGCTTGACTTATACTGAATTGTTCAATATGAAATGAAACAAAAGTAATGAGTTCATTTACTCTGATAAAAAACTGTTCTCTGCTGTGTGCATGAGTTAATATGGCATTTAAATGTTGAACATAATGTTCCATTTGGCAAACTTTCGTTTCTAAACAGGTAACTGTTTCATTAATTTCCATAAAAGTGGATTTTGTTAAAATAGTGACAGATTCCAAAATAGAAGTTTGATCTTTTATAATATTTTTAGAGATCTGAGCATCATAATACTCAGCATCTTCAGAATCTAAAGTTCCGAAAAGTATTTTGGAAATTTTCCCTATTGGGTTTAATAATCCACGCTTAACACGTGTATTTAAAAATGGTTCAATGACTCCATTCTATTCCGTTAATTGTTTAATGATACTATCAAAATTATTTAAAAAGGTTTTACAATTTTAAATTTCATTACTTTCAATTGATTTTTCTTTGAAAGGAGAACAATGTTTGTTTAGACTTGATATGTATTCATGAATATTATTATACTCATCATGAAAATTAGTTAAATTAAGAGAGACTATCAATCGCCATTCGTCATTGGATAATTTCAATATTCCAAATTTTTCGTAATACAGTCCTGGACTATTTTCGATTGGGGTTGTATTATACAACTCGTGACAACTCGCTGCTCAGAGTAAAATTCCGATGAATAATAGTAATACTGACATCCTGTAAGGATAAAAGAGATTTATAAGTTGTATGCTTGAATGACGCAGATTGTAAAGAAATATTGATAAATATAGATTGCAAAACTCATGACAAAATAGAAATAAAATTTTAATATAAAATTGGCGGCATAACCAATAGTTAATATGAAAGATATAAAAATTATTTATGATAAAATAATAACCCATGGATTCTTGATCCATTTTTAAAAATCTTAAAATTAGTTTAAAACAGTGTGAACTGTGATATTTTGATACATTTAAGAACACGCAATTCGTAGCTGAACTTAACATGTATGAAATGAGATAAACATATCTCAACCATCTCCTGGGCTAGGTGGAAACATTAATTATAAGTCCAGTCCAAAATATAGGTAAAATGTTTTCCAACCCCCCGGTAAAAATAAACTAAAGGAGACCCGAGACATGAAGTGTCTTTAATTATTATATTTTTTATGTGTGTTTTTCACAACTTAATAATTATATATTTTTTGTAATAACAAAATAAAAGAAAAAGGTGGAGATTAAATTCCAAAATTTTTTTTTTAAAAAGGCAAGCAGTGATAACTGCAACCTTTAATGAATAACTTTATTCATCAAAATTTCGCTATGACCCCTCAGGTCATTGACTTACTTAACGTCAAAGAAAGTAGAAGAGGTATAAGATGGAAACAAATCCAACTTATTTAACCTGATAAACAGTGACAGCTGCAGAGCCAAGACCTTCGATGAGCAACTCTTGCATCTACCATTTCAGACTATACGATGACACTTTTTCATCAAAATACTCGGTATGACTAGCGGTATTAGCGGGATACTACCGTGTGACCTATAGTTCAGGGACGGTTTCGGAAAAATAGAAATAAAATTTTAAAAGAAGACTCAATCCTCTGTTAAATAACTTCCAGCTAAAATAAAACAAGTCGCTCAACGGCAACAAGCCAAGATCATCATTTCCAAAGATGCAAATCAAATCGCGTTTAAAACACAAAATTATCATGAGTCGAAACGAATCGCGTTCTTCGTGACGCAAGACTAAGGGAATTCTGTATAATTTTTACGTTCCGGGACGGGGTTGCCTTTCTCTGGATCTACCGTATAACAAAATGTTCAGGGACGGCGTTGCCCTACCTGGGACCTCCGTTAAGGACTTATATGCCCTGACGGGGAGTGGACTTAAATGCCACCTCCAGCACGTTAGTCGCCTCTTACGACAAGCCGCGTAGCTGTGGTAAAATACTACACCCTTAGCCACAGGGTAAATTTTAATTTTCTACTCGTGAAATAATTTCAATCTGTTATTATGTACCTTTACATATTTAGTTTTAATTTGGATTACTGAGTTTACTCCTTTTGTATCTATTACTTTATAAGGGTCTTCCCATAAGGGTTGAAATTTCTATGAAACTCCTTTTGTTTTAGCTTCATTTCTTAAAGGTACATTATCTCCGATTTTAATTTTTTATATTTTTGTCATAATTTTTTTAGACTTATATTTCTTGTTTATTAGGTTTTCCCTGGCAAGTTTGTGGGAAAATTGAAGTCTAGCTTTTAATTCTCGTGAATAATCATCATAATTGTAATTTAATTCTGGTTTCTTTGTGACAACCGTAGGAATTTCGGCTTTATGACCGTATGTTGTATGTGGAGTAGTATTATAACAAAACATTGCGTATGGGATCCAAGTGTCCCAATTCGTTTGGTCCTTATTAACATAGGCTCTTAAATATTCAGCTAAGATTTAATGACTTGACTGTGGATGATAAGCCGTTGTCTGTATTTTATTTATTTTTAATAATTTTGAAAACTTGACTGAGAAAATTAGTACCTTGATCGGTAAGTATAGAAAGTGGTATGCCATGTTGGCATATAATGTTTGTTACTAAGCTTTGAGCTATTGTTGCAGACTCTTGATTAGATATTGGAATGGCTTGTGAAGATTTAGTTAAATCATCCTGAAAAGTTAGGATGTATTTATTTCCATCTAAAGATAGAGGTAACGGGCCTACTATATCTAAGTAAATTTTCTCAAAAGAAAATTTAGAAGTAGTTGTTATAGTCATAAGGACTTTAACTTTTCTATCTGATTTGTTTCGTTGACATTTTTCACAAGAGTTTATGTATTCTTTTATGTCATTAAACATTCCAGGCCAATTATAAAATTTTCTTATTCTCTTAAATGTTCTATTGACACCTTGGTGTCCTCCTAATGTAGTTAAATAATATTCATTCAAGACTATTTGAATTTCTTCTTTAGTTAAATTTTTTCTGATATTATTCAAATAAATTGTTACAAAAATTTTTGAATCTTTAAATATATATCTCAACATTGTTCTTATTTTATTCCATTTTAATCTATCTAGACCATTTCCAATTGCTGGCATGGCTAGCTTAATTATTTTGTGTTGCAAACAAAATTCTTTTAATTTTAATAGAGTTTTGAATATGTTTTCATAAGTAAGTTTCTCAATATAATTATTCTTTGTAATAAGATAAATAATAAAACGACTATTATGTTTTAAATAAACTAAATTAAATAGTTTAGGGTTTTGTGATTTTAAATATTCTACATTATTAAATTTGTCTTTAAATTCTTTAGCTATTCCAGCTTTCATTTCCAAATCTTTACTGAAATAATGAACTAAACTGTTATCGATTGGAGCTTCAAAAATATCTCCGTCATTTTCAATTATATCTTGATTAATTATTATTTTATTTGCAATATCCTCTAAATAGTTTTCATAAGTTTTATTAATTTCAGAATCAATGTGTACTTGATAAATTCTACTTAATGCATCTGCATTAGTATTTGTTGTACCAGCTTTATAAACAATTTTATATTCGTATTCTTCGAATTTGAGTCTCCATCTTATTAGACGAGAACCCGGATCGTTAAAATTAAACAACCATGTTAAAGGTTTGTGATCTGTGACAATTGTGAAACTTTTTCCATATAAATAAGGGCGAAAGTGTTTTACTGCCCATATAATTGTTTAACATTAACGTTCGTTTGGGAAATAATTCATTTCATTTTTATTAAAATTTTTGCTAGCGTAAGCAATAGGTAAATTTTTTCCATTTTCACCTTGAGACAGAACTGCACGCATAGCAAAATTACTTGCGTCCGTCGTCAAGATAAATTCATTATTAAAATTTGGGTATTGTAATATAGTACGTGGTCAATAGTAAAGTAAAGCTTAAGGATTTAAACCCTTCCGGGCAGCAGCGTTGGTGTAGGCATATCGTACAATCGTTATTTTAACATTATTAAATTTAATATATTTTGAAATAATGCAATCTTTAATTACTTGGTAAATAAATATAATGTAATCACTAGCTAACCCCAAACTCAACATTAAAGTATGTATGGAAGATTCCATCATAAGCAACATCCAGGTGAGTATAAGAAAACGATATTGCTCGACGCATATGGATAAGAGGGACCCTAACGCGTGCACGTTCATTTAAAAGTCGCATTTATTTACAGTAGTTACAAAAGAGTGACGTGAGGCTGACCTTAAAACGAAAGATCATTATAAAGTGGTGTCAAGTATGAATATAGACCAAGGATGGTGCTAAAATTTAAAAAAGCTGATGAGTTTGTCCTGAATTTTCTTATACGCATTATAATTAAAGCGTAAGAATTTAAATAATTTTGATCAATAGATAAGATCGTAAAGCCGAGAGAATTGTTCGTGAAGACGTTGCAATGGTGTAAGAAATTCTCCACAAATTAGTATTAGCTATACTTACCACATTATTGCACCCAGGCGATTACATCAACTACTGGCGGAAATCATATATATTTCTAAACGTGAGAAGTAATGAATGTAGTATTGAAAATAACTTATTTTTTGTAACCAGTGCCTTTTCTGAAAAATCTATTCAAATAAAAGTTATGAGAAATATTAATAACTTTCATATTTATTCTGAATAATTTTGCTGTAAGTACTACAATTTTTGAGTTATAGCAGAATTGTAGGTAGCTAGAGGTGGCAGAACTGCGTAGGTAGCTAGAGTTGGCAACAATGTGATGAAAACGTGTAACTAACGTGTTATTATTATATAACAATAGAATAAGAAAAATTTTGTAGTTCTTATGTAAACTAAATAAAACCAACAATGGTTATGGGCCCAGCACGCTTCCACTACGAAAGAAATACTACATTTCCTACTAAGAAGAAACATGTGTTTTCGACGGCTGTGAATGGACAAACTGTAGTTAAAATTAAGGTCCATCAAAGCAAATGCGAGATGGCCAATGATAACAAAGCTCTTTGAGATTTTATTTTAGTAGAAATCTCACCAGCACCTAGAGAAGTTTTTCAGGTTGAAGTCGCTTTTGATATCTATGCCAATGGAATCGTTCATGTATCAGCTACAAATAAAGGAACTGGCAAAGAACACCAAATTGTGATTCAATCTTCGGGTGGTTTGAGCAAGGATGAAATCGAGAATATGGTCAAGAAAGCCTAACAATATGCCCAAGCTGATAAATTCAAGATAGAACGCGTTGAAGCTATTAACCAAGCTGACAATGCGGTAACATCCAAAAGAAGTACAGTAGTGACATTACCAGCAAAGACAACACCTTGAACAGCAGCCCCAACAGCAACTGCTTCATCTATATTGACCGCCCGGCTGGGTTGTCTACCGAAGATTTCCTGAACAGTCGATTGCACTGTAGGCATTCTCGTCATTCCTCCAACCTATAAAACTTATCCGATATCAGACTTTGCGGTTTCCGCATCTTTTAGTGCTTTCTGGCACGGAGAGATTGTTTTCTTAATTATATCACCAAACAAACTCTCGAATTTCAATCGTGTCAGTTTGAGATTTATATGTTTGGCACCATATGCATCCACTGTTGAGTACGGTAGATTCATGTCAGTTTGTACTGAAGAAGACATTTCGATTTTAGTTTTTCGGCAGCTTCTTTGAGACGTTGCATCGCTATCGGTTCCTGAGTGACATCGACTTCTTGTTCTTTCTTAAATTCAGATGAAAGAAAGTATCGCCGTCGGTGGATTTCACTTCGAATACCCCTTTTTGAATCTCTAAGATTGAGATGTCGAAAGTACCGCTGCCCTAGATTTTATTTTTGTCCTTTCCGTATGCTAGAGCTGCTGCTGTCGGTTCATTGATGACCCGTAAGACGTTAAGTCCAGATATTTGACCAGCATCTTTGGTTGCTTGGCGCTGGGAATCGTTGAAGTAAGCCAGGACAGTTACGACAGCGTTTTTAATTTTCGTGTTCATGTACGTTTCAGCAGTTTCTTTCATTTTGATGAGGGTGAACCATAGATAAAAAAATAAAGATGAGACAGTCACGTGTTAAAATTCAGAATAGCGTTCTGCGCTCTCTAGTTTACCCGCTCCAGAACTAAACTGTGAGCGCTCGATTTGAATCGAGTTTCATTCATACCTATATAGAAAAATGGAAAGCTTACAATTATTTTGTTCCATCTTATAATAGATATATAAGATGAAACAATACAATTCTCAGCTAGTATTTCTAATGTAATGAAACAAATAATTTATCATATACTTAAATATATTTATTATGTACACAATACACATAATTAATTTCTAAACCTATACATTAAAATAGTTTAAAAAATAAGCTGCATTTTGAACGTAAACGTAAAATATTTCATTTTTATAAAATAAAACACACTCGGTTAGTTTGAAATAATTTTTCATCTACGATACGTATTTCGGCTACTACGCCATCATCAGATATTTAATCGTTTCAACTCCACACAATTTAACTAATTCCTACATCCAATAGACTTCGATAAATCTGTCCACCACAGGATTTGGCCTGATACACAAAATTAAACACTCAATAACACAACGCGGATACAAACAGATACAACGAACGAGCGAGCAACAAATTGTTGGAATGTCAGAAACAAAAAGAGACTGAGTAGATAAAATAGATCTCTTTTATATCAGCTAGACCCTCTTGGAAGGGGCAAATTAATACCTGTAGTGACATCTAGTTTACCCGCTCCTTCAACTAAACTATGTCCCAAGGACACCCATTTAACTGTCAGGCCACTGGGGTGAACGCTCCAATTTGACTACGAGAATTTATTTTGCCGTCTATACCATGTGCCCAAGCATAAACGTTTTATGTTTTAACTATTTTATATGAAGCTATTTGCATGTTTTCCTCTGACTTCGGCATCTTCAAACCGGATTCAAGCGACCTGTTGCATCGGCGGTTGATGCACATTAGCAAGGAGAAAATACTCGAGATGGCAAAAGCGGACTCCGTTGTGGGATTGAAAGTCGAACAGGGTTCACTAACCCCATGTAGCAGCTGTGTAACAGGTAAATCCTAACGTCAGTCTTCTCCAAAGAATTACAACAGTAGCAACAAGAAGACAAAGGTAGAGAGATACTCGAACTGGTACATTCAAACCTGATTTGGCCAGTCGACGTACCACGCTGGGGAGGACAACAGTACCTGCTTACCATGATAGATGACGCAAGTCGGCACATCTTCGTGTGTTTCCTAGAGAAGAAAGGGGATGCACTAGGTGAATTCAAGAAGTGGACAGTCAATCGAAAAGCAAACTGAGAAAAAGCTGATACGAATCAGAACACGGCCGAGCTAAACTGACCGTTTACGTCGATGACATTCCAGCTATAATGGAAAACGAAGCTACAAAACTGAAGGTAAAATCATTACTTGGCAGATGCTTTGAAGTGTCACAAATACTGGCAGTCAAATTTAAGAAGAAGAAGAACGGAAGTATAGAACATTCTCAAGAGGACTACATCAACCAGCTGAACAATCGTTTTGGATTGCAAGATGCGAAAGGAGCCTCAACGCCAATTGAGGTCAAGCCGAAATTTCTAGAGGACGATAATGAAGCTTGTCCTGACGTTCCATATCAAGAATTAATCGGCGACGTCCCTATCTCTCCCAGAAAACTCGAACAGACATCGCGTTCTACGTCGCAATATTAGCCCAGTTTTGCACGAGTTTCAATAGGCAGCACTGGATCGCAGCAAATTGAATATTAAGGTACGTGAAGGATACGAAGCAGTATAAAATCATTTATCGTCCCACAGACCAATCAATGTCTGCGTATACCGATGCAGGTTGGGCCACATATACGAGTAACAGGCAGAGCACTAGTGGGTACCTGATCACTTTAGCAGGTGCTCCAGTCTACTGGAAGAGCGCGAAGCAAACTTCTATCGCGCGGACCACATTAGAGGTACATCTCGTTGGCTTCCTGCTCAAGGAAGATCTCTTGGATGAATGAGTTTTTCAAACTTCTGAACTCAGGGGACCCGAAACATAAATATTTTTTACTTTTATTAGATGAACCTTATTCTCGGATGTATTTTGTTCTATATGAACCTCCGAAACTAGAAAAAAAAAACGATATTTCGAATAAAACACGTAATCTGAAAAAAAATTAACTTTTCATCTTTTTTTTTTCGAATTTAGGCACCCCTAAATATTATTAAATGTTAATTTTTTCATGATTTTGGTGGTTCATATAGAATAAAATTTAATAACCTTTCAGTCGCACCAAGTTATAAGTCATTTAAATGAAAACTTTTTGAGTTATCTTTCCCGCCAGTTTGAAAAATACCGTTTCGAGAAAAACACGTTTAAAGTTTATGTTAGGTACAAGTGTAATTTTTGGAAAACTGCGGTTGTTTTAAGTCAATCGGCGATTCCGGGGCCATACAAGGTTCCTTCCTCTTGCGCATAGAAATCGTTGATTTCAGTCTGAGCCTGTTTTCTAGCAGTTCGGGCTTCTTTGCTGCAACTCCACGATAGGCGCTCCTGGCGAGTGTAGCGGTCCTCGTCGGATTTAGTGTTGAAGATGTGCGTATTCTGGCCAATAACTTACTGCAGACCATCCTTGATAACATTTTTTTAAATTTTTCTAATCAATAATAATTTACTAAACTTTGGCACCCTTTTTCACTAATTATATTTCTTAGAAGAAATATTAAATTTCAAACTTCAAATTATTTAAGTTTTTTTGTTTTTCATTAATTATCAACAATTGACAGGCATAGTTGATACGATTTATGTGAAAATAATTAAAATAAGAATCAATTTTAAAAGTCATTATTGTTTACGGTACCGTATTTGAAAAATGTTTTGAAATAAAGGTTATTCAAAATGCTTATAACTATAATTTTAATTTCATCAATTTTTCTGTAAGTGCAACCATTTTTGAGTAATTACAGGAACCGCAAAAAAATAATTAGAGTTAACATGCGCTTCCGGTTTGAATATTGTTTTCAAAAAGAAGAGGTTTTCTCTCTAGAAATATACAAATCTTAAGTTTGAAGTTACATAATTTTACCTTCAACCGTATAGGCTGTAGAACGCTCAAACGCACGCACGCATACAGACAGACACACACACACACACACACACAGACGGATGTCATTCCAAAAATAGACGGAATCAATACAATGAAGGTCAAAACGTATTTTTCCGTTAAAATCTCGAGATCGAAATTTTTCATGATTGCAATACTTGTACTGCGTATAAGAAAGTAAAAATGGTTATATCTCGGTCACTACATTTCCGATCGCCTAGATATTTTACAGGATAAATCTTAAATGTATAGGAAATTGATTTATTTAAAAAAAAAGCGATAAAAATTTTTTTTTACTTGTATTTCCCCCTTAAGGTTTCAGTGCATGAGTGTGTTAATATACTTTTGTATACGCTAATATAATTTCGTATACGCATTTTGGATAAATTGTTAGAATTTATAAAACCTTAAAATTTTTTTATTTCCAACGAACTAATTAAAATGCGTATAAGAAATTTCAGTGACAGACACGACAGCTTTTTATAACGGATGCGATAGTTCTCATTGTCTACTTGAATACTTCTGGAAACAAAACTATATATCACCTGCCACCTCTCTAATTAAATAATAAATATTTAATTTATAATTGCTAATATTGCTACTTAAGGCAAATGGAAAAACATTTTTATACAAAAATACTCTTGCTACGGTAGGCTCACCGTATTGAAAACAAACACCGTTATATTAATCAGTTAATAAAATATTTGGCCGCAATTTTATGTAATCTCAGGACTTTGACATACACTTCAAGAAGTCATTTATTAAACAGGCTGCACATTTATATTACAGTTAGACCTGTTTCAGATTAAAAATGAAATTTACTAATTTAAGTACACATTTGTTTTGTGATAAAAAAATTAATATTGTTTAATGATTATTTCTGACGTAAGTATAAGATAAATTGTTTTGCGATAATTGTTAAGCATAGCGGTGATATGCAACTTGCTGAAATAATTATTGTAGTTGAATCAATCAGAAATGATATACGAGAGATTAAAGTGGATGAATTTGATGGGATTGAATCCTAAAATTCAAACATTATTACGTATTTGTATTGCTCGTTTTTGGATAGTAATTATTTTTGTTGAAATTTGCTTCCAAATCATGTTTTTATGTACGACTAAATACAACAGTTTGAGTAATATCATTATAGATATCGTCGTGCTGACTGGAAATGGGCAAGTAAGTTGTTTATGAACTGCAATTCATATAACGTGTGACAATTATTACTATCTTCAATGTCAACTTATCATTTGAACCTTTATTTATAATAAATTTTATAAATGTGATATCTGCAGGTATTTTACAAAATATATACTTGCCATAGCAAAACTAAGACATTACTCAATATGATAGAAACACTTTTGAATAAATTTCGGTCAACAGAGTCGGTGACAAAGGAGCAAAATGAAACAATTGAACATAGTATTCGCTATACAGTTACGTCTGCTTATGTTTTAAACTATTCAATAATATTTACAGTCCAAATTTTATTTATCTCGGCGTATCTCAATGACGATTCTAATTTGCCTCTGAATATTTGGGTAACATATAAGGAAATTTTAGAAACGTCGCCAAATTATGAAATAATATTTATTATTCAATCTACCGTTATGATTTTTGTCGTTCTATCATCCATTATAGAACTAGATATGGTGTTTGTCGTGATGGTGGGTATGGTACTATCGCAATTTAAAATATTGAAATATTCCCTTTATAAAATTGGAAGCTTAGACATAATAGGAAATTTTGATAAGCTTCGTAACTGTATAGAACATCACAATATGTTACTTGAGTGAGTAATTATCTGAAAACATTCATTCATTAATTAAAAAAAAAACATCTGCAGTGTCATGCACCGAACTTTCTTATACGCATATGGGTTAAACCATATCATAGTTACATTATTTTTCTAATTTATAATATTTGTTCTAACCTTTAGATCGCTTTTACAGTAAATATATTTCTTAGAATAAATATAAACTGTCAAACTTCAAAATATTTAAGTCTATTTTGTTAAACAATTGACAGGCGCACATGATACAATTTATGTAAAAATTTATATAATAAGCAAAAATTTATTTTGAAAACAGTACTTTTTTTTTGGAAAATATGTTCAAACAAAAGTTCTGCTAAATAGAAATACCTTCAATATTTGCTCATGCAATTTTTCTGTAACTGTAACCAGTTTTGAATTATTGCAGAAGTTGCAAAAAATGACTAGAGTAAACAGGCACTTCCGCTTTGAGCATTTTTTTCAAAAATAGGAGGTGCACACCTTAGGCATATGCAAATCTGAAGTTTAAAGTTTCATAATTTTAGCTTCAACCGTTTAGGCTGTAGAGAACATAGACACACACATACACACACATACAGACACACACACACACTCACACACACACAGACAGACGTCATTCCAAAAATAGTCGGAATCGATTCAGGGAAGGTCAAAACGTATATTTCCGTTAAAATCTCGAGATCGAAATTTTGATTACAAATATTTATACTTCGTATAAGAAGGTAAAAAGAATAATCGGTTTTTTTGCATATCCAGATTTTTAAAAGATTTCGAATACGTTTTTTCAAGGCTGACTTTTCATGTGCTAGGTACAAATGTTGTCGTATCGGTTGTGACTTTATTTTGCTTATTAGTTGAAGAGAACTTGTAAGTATTTATCACAACTCAATCTGCATTCAAAGTGGATTTAATTGAATGTTTGTCTTTAGGAGCACCATTATAGCATTATTATTTATATGTTCTGCTGTTAATATACAACTTTTTATATACTGTCTCTGTGGACAACTAATATTAGATGAGGTAAAACATTTGAGAACTTATGAAGAATATTCAAGTATCACTCCATTACTTGAGACAATTGAAGCAACATGTTTTAAATTTCAGGCCCAATCTGTCGGTAACGCTGCTTATAATTGTAGCTGTGAAAACATATCAAATCGTAAAATTCGTTTCGGTTTAATGATGATTATTCATCAATCACAACATCCCGTCAATATAACTATGGGTGGCTTTGTTATTCTGTGCTTGGAAAGCTTCACACAGGTTAGTATAAAACACGATTTCCTAATATCAATATAAATTAAGACATTTACACAATGAGCAGATAACTAAAATGATGTATTCAATTTTGGCTTTCTTGATCCATATAAAAGATCAACAACGATATATTATGAACAATATTAAGTAGCGCGGCAGCACAGATGATACTTAAACCGCTAACAAAACATTTATAGTATGTGGTTGTATTTGAGTATGTTAATGTACGTAAAAATAAATTTATACATTGTTGCACACCTGACTATATTTGAGTAATGGTTTTCTATCCATTTAGGGTAATTGCTAAGCATTTTTTCGGTCGATCTTGTAAATAAGTGCGTCTTATTATTGTTGTATTGTCAGGTTCAATGAAATGGTTTCCTCGTGTATTATATGGAGTTAGTGACGCAATCGCATCACTAACTCCATGTAAGGTTAAAAGAATTGATTCATTTCAGCATACACGTCTGTTGAAACGATGACATATATTAACACAGCCTAAATAACTGCAGTTTGTATTCGTAGGTGGAACGTCGTATCGATAGATATAAATATTATTGAATCTAGACTACGTTTGGTGTAAGATCTTTTATTTTTAAACATTTTGGTTCCAGTACACCCAGTTTCTTTCATAAAACATTCAAGTCGCCTTTTGTCTTGGCTAACGTAACTTTTTAAATTTAAATATAATCTTATCTGCTTATATAGTATGTCGTTTCTAATTTTATTTATTTTGTCTAATTTAATCAATGAAAGATGCATCGCTACGTTACTTAAGACGTTCGCTTCTTGCAGCACAAATAGCGGGAATTAATTTTATTATTATTTCTCATATTATATATTTGTATCAACTAAAACGGTACAGGACCAGACCGACAAGACCCAAGCAGAAGATTAGGTTTCGTTTATTTTTGATTTTCTATATCTTTCATTTTTTTACATACCCATTTCGCAGATGCATTTCATTTATGTTCGTATCTTCATATTAAACCCGAATAATTTTAATTTCTTATCCTACGATTGCCCTTATAGTTTATCACATCGCTATCTAGACTATCTAAAACGTTTGCTTAGTTATAGATTTCAGTTGTAAATATCTGCGAATTAGTTTTTATGACATGGCTATAGTTTAGGTTGAGCAATATCTTATCTAAACTATTCATCTTATCAATACTTTCTTTTACGTAGTATAAGTAGGTATTGTAATCATGAAATATTTCGATTTCGAGAATTTAACGTAAATATACGTTTTGACCTTCCCTGAATGGATTCCGACTATTTTTGGAATGACGTCCGTATGTGTGTATGTGAGCGCTCTACATCTGATATGGTTGAAGGTAAACTTATGAAACTTCAATCTTAAGATTTGTTATTATCTGAGCAGAAAACCTCTTATTTTTAAAAATATATTCAAAGCGGAAGTGCCTGTTTACTGTAGTTATTTTTTGCAGTTTCTGCAATTACTCAAAACTGAATAATAATTAAAGGTATTTATATTTAGCGCAACTTTTGTTGAATTTTTTTTTTTTTTTTCTAAAAGGAGTACTGGATTCAAAATCAATTTGCAGAAATTGAATTTGGATCCAGTACTCTTGTAAAAATATATATAATAAGCAGTTATTATATATATTTTTACATAAGTCGTATCATCTGCGCCTATCTTTTTTTTAACAAAATTGATTTAAATAATCTGAAGTTTGCAATTTAATATTTATTCTAAGAAATATATTTAGTGTAAAAGCGATCTAAAGGTTATTACAAATATTATAAATTAGAAAAATAATGCAATTACGATGTGGTTTATCCCAAATGCCTATAAGATAGGTCGGTGCATGACATTGCAGTTGTTTTAATATTGTTTTTAATTTAACATGGTATATCAGCTATCTATTTTGGTGACAACTGTGACATCCGTGATTCGTGTCCTCGACAAGATGTAAGTATTACAGAGGGCTGTGGTTCAAAGTAAGAGTTGGAATGGGAAAGTTGACAGGTGCTGGGCCTGCGGCCGGAGTATATCCTTGAAGCGGGATTTGTGTGAATATGTTTGATGGTAAATTATTCTTGATTAAACCAATCATAATTAAACTATCAACAATTAAAAGCCAAGAAGTGAAGAGGTTAGATGACCATGTAGTTTGAGATCTTACATTATACACAAGGTAAATAAGTGATAATGTATTTTTATATTTATTATACGAGCATGAATCTAGCAGCTCGAACTGGCAGCCGATTCGACAAAGCGGTTAACCAAAGCCAACTAGATACATAGACTAATTATGGCCAAATACGCATGTTTCACTTCAATATTGATAATAATTACTAACTATTATATAAATTATTGATTTTTTAAAAAAGTGATTTTTTTCTATGTGATCCGAAGGGCGCCTGCCAATATTTTATATATATATATATATATATATATAAATTATTGGCAGGCGCCCTTCGGATCACATAGAAGAAATCAATTCTTTAAAATTCACACGAATTTCAAGTTCAAAGTGTAATATTATTATTAGCAACATGTAACGTAAAAATGTTAACCTTTCGTTTTTCTCGTCTTGCTTATCCCTTACATCTACGTTTCTCTAAACCTTTCGTTCTCTTATTGATTCCTTTGAAGTTTACTCAGACTTTGCTAAATTGTTAAATTGCTGGATTATTTTCAGCTATTTTAACTAATGGTGACCACACTGTTAAACGTCAACAAAAAAAAACCACGTGACTAAGTACGGTTTACATTAGGGAATAATTAAGACATATTTGGATATTTTATTAGATTCACATTTAATATAAATAGAATTACAACTGAGTGAACTTCCATATATTCGTTTCTTTTTTTTCTATGTTATTTTCTCTCTCTTTTCGCTTTCTTTGTTGTTAAACAGAGGAATTTTGATTTTTGGAAATCGGGGAATTTTTGATTAGGGGTTGCTAGGATTAAAAAAAGGAGGAATTTAACAACAACAACAAGAGTTTGAGCTACGGTAAAAGATTGTTTTATTTTCCATTTTTACTCAAGTCGAGTTATCCGTAAAGGGATTAAAGAAATTACCTCATATTTTCTATCGTGTAGTGTTCCGTTGTGCGTAATTTCAGTTTTACCTCTGGTGGAATACCTGAGTAAGGGGATTAGCTCGTGGTTCAGATTGTCTGCTCAGTGCGCCGTGAAGTCAAGCGTCGTCATACCAGTTTACCATCTTCGGGTCTTGGTTCGTTTTCTAAGCCCGGAGTACCTGGTCAATCCATTTATCACCCATTCTTCAATGGAAATCGTCGCCACCCACCATCGAACAAAAGCTAGATGGCCTCTAAATAAAGGAGTGAGTTTCTATTTTTCATTTGAAACTTGATTTGTTTATAATTAAACCGACACTGAGATAAGAAATTATAATTTAACTTATTGATGAGACCATTTGAGATCATGATATTTCTGTAAATATACTTTGTTGGTGCATGTGATTTAGTTTTATATATATTAAATATACATTTACGTTTGGGTTCCGCGTATTCCTTGACCATTTATGTGGGCGCTGATTTAAGATGTTCACGGAATGATATCCATTACTTTTCTTTTGCTGTAAATTATTATAATTTATAATACGCACTTATAGGCATATATTTGTACATATCTTGGGCCGATTCGTATCGCTTTATTTCTTTACCGTGATTTACTTGTTTACGATTATATGCATTTGTATTGTGTGAACCAAGTTTATCAACTAGGGCTATAAAACATAGGTAATTGTTCTTATCGAGTAAAGTGATGAGTACAACATAGCGGCACAAGAATTATCGTCTTTAGTTGTAGTACGGACATCCGCGTGAGTCACGTATGTAGATTCGCCTTACGGATACGGAATTCACACAACGACTAAATTAAAAATTGTTAATAATCACTGTTAAATTAAGCGTTTAACGAACATTGTACCGTTATATTTACATGTTGCGAATAATAAATCAAGCATTTCAATTTTATTTGCTTCCTTGCTTGTTTCACCCAATCTCTCCCTCAGCAGTTTGTGACGGCATTTTAAGAAAGAAAACCGCTGATTATTTAATAAGTATTTGGAGGAAAACAGCGTTTGTTAATCGTAGCAACACTATGGAATCCCAGGGACTTTCGAGCTTTAGTCTTGTTGAGGTAAGCCCTATATTTAAATCGCGTGCCGACCATGAGTAATATTCTCTTATTTTAATTTTGAACCACCTCTTCCTCACTGCGAAGCCGGCACCTCACCTTGAGCGAGGATATTTGGTTACGGTGTCGATAGGCATGTTACAAACTAATCTCCGAGTAAAGCAGTACTGTGCTTATATCAATAAAATTCAACCAAATTTTATTCAAACTAAGGTAAGCTAAGCGCAGAATTTAGCCTATTATGGTGCAAACAGCCATAAGATACACTGCTTAAATACTGGTTTTCATTTTCACCTATAATATCAAACAAAGCTATCACAAAGAGATACCAGCATGTTATTGACGTATTAACGTATTTGTTAATTCGTCTTGTGCCTGGTAAAAGTGTAATCTTGTTCCAATTACGTGCGCGAGCATTCTGTGCAGGTAAATGATATATCTATAGAGTTGCATTATCGTGAAATTAATAGCAAGACGCTGGTATTATGATTTATTGCCCACACTCAACCTCTAAGCATATCGTAGCAGGAATTCCACAAGGCAGCGTCCATGGTCCTTAACTTTTTACCTCTACATCAGCGGCATACCCACTTTCCCGAACACACACACTGCACAATACGCAGATGACGCTGCAATTTACATACACTCCTTTAATGCCTAAGTAGATAAAAAACAAACAAAAATACACATAAACATACCTAAACGCTACTGGAACACATGGAAAATAGATATAAACAAGAATAAAACCGAAACCATAGGCTTTACACGTAAAGTCACACACAACAGAATAGTCACACTACTCAAAATACATAAACAAAAAATTAAAACTACAAAAAAAGTAAAATACATATGTAAACATTTATACAGAACAGTATCACACAACCGATATTTTAAAAATGAAATTTATAATGAATTTGCCGTTATTCGCAACACATATCCTCTCCTAATCGAAAGTTACCGCCTTTCTGTAAATAACAAACTACTCTTCTATACATCAATAATTCGCCACATCATCATATATACGGTTCCGGTCTGGTGTTACGCAGCGGTCACCTCTACACTACTAGTACAACGCCTTCAATAAAAATACCTTCGACTGGCGGTCAGCTCTGGAGGATAAACACGCATTGCACAACCATATGAAGACACTAACGTACTTTACATCCGCTGTTACATCGAAGACGCAAAAATTTAACAAAACCAAACAATTTAATTCAAACCCACTCATAAGAAATATCACACATATTCGCGTAAACACCACATGTAAACTCAAACACAAGTTACCCTATCAAAACTTACCCATATTTCTAGAGGGGTTTCATGAACAGAACAAATATCAGTAACACGCACAACTTCACCGTACACTATTAACACACACATACACTACACAACATAAAGTAAAACATTTTCTCATTGATAAAAACCTGTACATCCATCATCAGCAATTGTGTATATATTTAAAATAAGTTAAGTTAGATTGTAAGATTTAGAAAAATATTGTTTTCAATTTACTTAAATGGGTTTTCTGATACCTCCTTTCCCACAAAATACAATCCCAACACACAATGTAAAACAAATATTTATAACAAATATAAATACACAATGTTCAAGCGCACAACCCAATAACTCACATACACAGATATACACTCCTCATGTGATTAGGAAATCTGGCAAAACCAACCATGTTCTCCACACATTATTATGTAAGTACTATTACAACAAAATTATAATAAATAAAGACAATTTAAAATGAAAATGATGACTCGCACCTTGGAGGCTCGGGCTCTTATCCCGGTACCGATATATTCTTTAAATATATATTAAATTCATCATTGTGAGAGTGCCAGTCTAGGTAACTGTTGAGATGTATTATATAAGCTGTTAGATATGCCGTAATCGTCTTGTCGTTAGGACCCTACGTTTTGGTTCAAATCTAGGTTACGGCATCATGTTCTTATTGCCACAGGCGTCGGCGATATATATTATAAGTATTTTCGGCAGTTACAGGAAATGTTAATTTTATAATATTATTAACAACTGGCGCTGTGGCTTAGTTGGTTAAAGCGCCTGTCTATTCCTCTCTACCACAAAAACCAATACATCCTTCTAAACATCTTCCCTTTACTATCTCTCTCAAAACAGACAAACAATCTACTGATGCTTAGAACATTTTCTCACAGATGAAACGTCTAAATGACCTATGTAACCTAAAAGGGATGCTGAAAACACCCACTGACTTAAACGACACCTTAGAGAAATATAAAACCAAAGCAGATCGATTCAACACCTTCATACAATTCTCATCAACCATCGATCAATACGACGTGTAACATGTCACATAGATCCCACAACTCCGATAACACACGTAGCATTGCCGTAAGCTCTTAGAACGGCAATGGAAGAATTGGTTAGATGGAATAGTTCATGCCTTACATCCATAAACATAACGTCAAGCTCATGCTCTGTATCGAAACCCATCTATCCGATTTGGCTGAAATTTTGTCAGATGGTAGGTGAAGCAAAAAAAATAATAAAATTTTTGCCGTTTTATGCAGTTCTCAAGAAAATTCGAGAAAATCGCGTTCAAAGTTTTTAAATAATGTTTTGTACAAAAAAAAATGATGGTATTCTAAGCGGCGGCATAGCGCAGTGGATGGCGAGCTGGCGTACGAACTCAATGGTTGGGAGATCGGGTCCCCACTCCGTCCCTATTTTTCCAGTAGAAATTTTTTTTAGATTTTTTCATTGCACATAAAATATAAAATTTGAAAAATTCTATAATATTTGTGAAATATATATAATAGAGAATATTTTGAATTTAATTATTCCTGCTGTTTTTAATCTCTTTTATTAAATTTTTGGACTCTGGAGCGCCACTAAAAACAAATCAATACAAAGTAAAACGCCACCATAATAAGTTCTTTCTCGCCTCGTGTAGGCAATACCTACATTTTAAAGTTTTATTTTAATAAAAATGAATATGGTGATAGATTATATCGATTTTGCTGTGATTCCTGATGAAAAGATTAAAAGTGAAAATATGCTGCTCTCATTGCAGGAAACCTTTATGTTTTAATCACTTTTATGCTATTTTATATTTATATTTAAAATTAAAAAAAAAGTCATACAGAGAAAAAAGCCTGCGGAGTGGATTGTCGAATTACCAACCACTCTGCTCGTACGCCAGCTTGCTATCCAGTGCGCCATGCCGCTGCTTGTAATAGTATCAAATTTGTTACTACAAGACATGATGTAAAAACTCTGAACGCGATTTTCTCGAATTTTCTTGAGAAGTGCATAAAACGGCAAAAATTGTATTATTTTTTTGCATCACCTACCATCTGACAAAATTTCAGTCAAATCGGTGACCCCAACGACGTGGCTTCCCCTTGTAAGACGATTCACAGTATATAGACAAGACCAACCAGAGCAGGCGTGCAAGTCGGCTGGAGGTATTGCTATCACAAACTCACTCATGAAGTCCCTCCACACCACAATGGAAACTATTATTATCAAACTTACCAACAACACCACCACAATCGCAGTATATAATAGACCCACAAACAACTTCACTCCATACGACCAGTCAACCTTCATGCCACACAACAATACCCTCCTCATCGGCGACCTAAACGAGAATCACAATAGCTGGGGCTACCATTACAAGAAAACTAACAGTCACACACTCAATAGATACTTTAGTACATACATCGCTATCATACTCCAGCCAAATACTCCAACCCACTACCGTGAAAATGGAACCACGTATTCCACTATTTTCATCGTAGTCAAGAAAAATGAACCTAACCTCTCCCATCCCGCATCTCTATAAGAATTAAGCTCAGACCATAACACCATCCTTTTCCAATTACACAACATATATACACAAACTTTAACATGATAAATCATCTCATACAAACACACCGACTTGCCATAATTCCGCAGAACTCTCGAAAATCAATCCTTATCAACAACAACATTCACACAACACAACCATAAGAACAAAAAATTTACAAATTTGCTACACATGCCATACAAAAAACCAAAACAAAACAAACTCACAAAATCACCAAAAAAACATACTTCGACCCCATCTCAGTTCACACACTCAACCTCATCGCTTACAGAAACTATGTGAGAAGACTATGGCTGAGAAACCAACATACTGTACATAAACAATAACTAAACACAATTAACTCAACGATAAAAGCAGAAATAAAAAGACAACGTAACGAGACATGGACAACCAAACTAGCAACTATCGCCCCTAAGGATATCTCCGTCTGGAAACTAACCCGCAACCTAAAGAATTCTTTCTCACCAATCCCCATCCTCATTGTTCACAACAGTGAATAGAGTATTGACAAACTGAAAGCCCAAATATTAGCTAACACATTTGAATGTAAACTCATCTCAAACTCACCACATACACTCGACCAGACGGATATCGTACATGCCACTTTAACATACCTAAATACTAAACACACTCACAACAAACATGCCATGAAGAAATTCCTTACCAACCCTCTTAACGAGCATAAATAATCCTACCCTTACGCTATCGCAAAAACCCCTGGCCCAGATACCATTGAAAACTTCATCTTTAAGAACTCCTCCAAGAAAGCCATAGTCCAATTATACTACATAGTTAACGCCATCATTGTACTCCATCATTTTCCCGTTGCCTGTAAGACCGCTACGATTCTCCCCATCCCTACTAGCAACCATCCAATTAGCTTACTCAACACCCTAACAAAAATAACTGAAAAATCATACTTGCTCGCCTGGAAGTCATAGATAAAAAGCAATATATCACACCTGATTTTCAGTTTGACTTTCGAGCCAAACACAATACTATCCATAGCCACTTATTTTAATAAATACAACGTGACTGCGCTAACACTGTTTGACATCGAAAAGCTATCGACAAAGTTTGGATAAAAGGGTTATTCCACAAATTAATTACCCATAATCTACCTTCATACCTAATAAAACTTATACATTCATATTTCACTAACCGCTCCTTCAGAGTAAAGATAACCATTCCTTATCCGATCATCGTCCGATCGTGGCTGGTATTATTCAAGGTAGTGTCGTATGACCAAAGCTCATCAACCTCTACTTTTGCGATTTCCCGAACTTTTCTAAAGCCAACACTCCACTATTCGTTGAAGATACAGCCGTCTACGCGCTCCGCTTTAACGCGCAGGTAGCTATAAAACAGCTAAAAATTCACAAAAACATACTACAAAAATACTGGGATAAATGGAAAATTAACATCAACCCAGACAAGCCAGAAGCCATAGCCTTCATCCGCAAATTCACCAACCTCAACGCGCAAACTCAACTAAGCAAACATTATCACTAAATCATGGTTCAAAAATCCATTAAATATCTCGGTAGCCAACTCACTAATCGCCTCACACATGGACAACACATACAAAAAACAATACACAAAGCACAATAATCTCTACACAACAACTGCCTTCATCTAACCCACAACAGCACACTTTCCTTTAAAATCAATCACTTTCTGTGAAAATCCGTCATATGCCCCATACTAACATTTGCGGCCCCAGTCTGGTGTGGAGCGCCAAAACTGCACTTCTCTCTCTTCAACGCTTCCAGAACAAACGTTTGCGGCTCGCTGCACAGCCTTCTTGCTACATTAAAATTACCGACCTTCACCAATTCACAAAATTCCCATATTTCAACGACTATATTATCCAAAAAGTTTTACAATTCAACTACAACAAACCCCAACCCCCTCATCAAAAACCTCATCGCTATCTTAGCTCACAACTTGCTCTGCAGACTAAAGCATAAGCTCCTATATAATCTATATCATCTTTATTCATCTTCTACGAACGCTTTCAGGAGCATATCACCTAACCCTGATACACAAAATCATAGCTCACACACAAACCCCCGTACTCTACACAAAATAACAAAAACATAACAAGCAATTACACTTAATACAATAACACCTATCACCTTCTCTTAGATTAATTGCAAATTAGTTAAGGCTGGTATAGGTTTCATAGAAAAATGTTACATTGCAATTAAATGGGTATTTTACTTTCTTCCTTTTCCCATATGTTATATATCCTAATTCATTAAACAAAAACAACTAGCATTTCTATAATATACACTGATCACACATTTGTTACTCACGCTTACTTCATTGTTAAATTCCTCGTGAGTAGGACCTCTGAAAAAACCTAGCATGTGTTTCAAATAGATATAAAATATCTGTAAGTATTTTCCAAATTATAAAGAAATTTTGATATAAATGTTGCTTTGGGTAAGAGAGATCCCAAGTTCAAATCCCGGTTGAGTCCAATTTTATGGATGTGTATGCGTATCGTTCAAGTAATGCGCAAGCATGCTAATTGCTACACATGCATACAAAATAACGAGCCCTCTATATTATTTCTTCCTCGAATGATATTATGAACAAGAAATTCGTATTAGTTGCGAGAGAAGTTGAAATTCAATAATTATGTTTACTTATTTAAAACCTCACCGACGGAAAATCCTAACCCGGTCTCCCGCGTTACAGGCGGAGATACTGACCACTATACTATCGAGAACTTGTGAGTATAGTACTACTTCAGGGCGTAAAGGACTTTAAATTAAACCCATTAAAGATTTAAAAATGTTTCTACTCGGGAAAGAACCAAAGACCTTCCGCGTGTTAAGCATTTATTTCATTTTCAATTGTTCTTTATAATTTTTATTAATAATATTACATTAATTTTTTGAAACAAATGTTTGTACAACATAATTGGTTTTATCAGAGCTCCTACTCACAAGGGGAGTGTATATCTGTGAATGTGTGTAATTGCGTTGTGCGCTTGAACATTGTGTGATAGGCTTTATTATAATTTTGTATTTGTGTAAAGGGATTGTAATTTGTGGGAAAGGATGTACTACAAACCAATTATATTTTATAAAATAATGAAACTTATTTTTGTTAAAATTATCTAATTAACTTAACTGATTTAAAATCACATATATTTTACAAAACATTACATTTTGGATGAATGATGGTACATTTTTGTGTGTGTGAGAGATGGTTTTTTTCTGTTCTATTGTGTAAGGTATTGTTGTTTGTGTTAATGATAGGTGTTTTTCTCATGGACCTCCTCATGAAATATGGGTAAGTGTTGGTGGGGAAGCTTGTGTTTGAGTCTACATTTGGTGTTTTTGTCGCAAATTTGTGTGATGTTTCTTATAAGTGTATTTGAATTAAATTGTATGTTTGCGTGATGTGCCTTGCATGTAATCAAAGATGTAAGGTATTTTATTGTCTTCGAGTAATTTTGTAATTCATGAGTATCCGCAGTCTCATACATGATGATGGGGCGAATGATTGCTGTATAAATGAGGAGTTTATATTATACAGTTACGGAGCTATTTTTAATAAGGAGAGCATAAAGGTTGCGAGTTACGGCAGATACATTGTAGATTGCTTGTTTATTATGATAGTTGTGGCTTAGTGTTCTGTATAAGTGTATTCCCAAGTGTTTTACTTGGTTTATGGGTGTATTTTTTGTTTGTATATTTCGAGTGGTGTGAATATTCTGTTGTGTGTGAATTTGCATGTAAAGACTATGGTTTCGGGTTTGTTTGTGTTTAATTTTAATTTCCACGTTTTCCAGTTGCATTATAATATAGTTATGAGTATTTGTGTTTGTTTTGTTGCTACTTGGGCACTGAAAGAGTGTGTGTATACTGCTGTGTCGTCTGCGTATTGGGATGTATGTGTATTCGGGAATGTGGGGATGTCACTTATGTACAGGTTAAAGAGTAGAGGACCATGGTCGCTGCCTTGTGGAATGCCGGCTACGAAGTGTTTAGGGTTGGAGAGGCAATTATTACTCTTGATTGTAAAGGATCGGTTTTTTAGCTAAGAGTCGATCAGTTAAGGTAATGTGGAAGGGAATAGGAAAAAGATAAGTTTGGCCACGACTCACACGGTCCAGACTATATCGATGGCTTTTGCTATGTCCACTAGGGTCATGACCGTGACCCTACTTTTATTGAAGTGGGTCACGATATCGGTAGAAATCCTACACAGCTTCTGCGCCGTGCAATGTCTGGATCGGTAGCCAAACTTGTGATCAGGTGCGAAATTTTGTCCTGTGTCAATAAGGTTGACCCGGAGAGGGTGTTTAAAAGCCTTATTGAGCGATAAATGGCTTAAGAATTGGGTGGACTGCATAAGTTTTCCAGGCAGCAGAGAAATGGTGCAGATTCATTAAGTAGTTTATTTTGTTGTGCAGTTGGATGATAGATTTTCTTGTATGGTTTAAAAGGATAAGGTTTTCTATTTGGTAGGTTCCAATAATTTGGCAGTAGGGTAGTGTTTGAATTATTTTGGTTAACTCGGATGGGGTTGTATGGAGTCTGCCAACGTTTTGGTGTCAATGTGATGTGCTGTATTTAAATATTGTAGTGGGGCTTAAGTAATTTAATTTTGTTTAGATGTATTTGGCGTGTGTATTACGTGTATTTGTTCAAAAGTGTTTGCTATAATCTCTGACTTGTCCTCGTCCGTGATAGCTGTTGTGTTGTTATGTGTGAGAGTTGGTATCCTTTATTTATATTGGGCTGTTTTCGACAAATACGTCTATACGGTGCGATTGATACTCAGAATGAGTGTTAGGCGGATGTGATAACCACTACACCACGGAAACTTGTAGATACCTTGATATGAGATGAACTAGCCTAACAAAATTAAAATTTACATTTATATTGATGATGGATTTATTGAGTATCAGATATGTTTTTTATAGTTTTGTGTCGCGTTGTGAGGGTGTGTCAAGTGTTCTGCTCATGGAACACCTCTAGAAATAGGAATTGATTTTGGTAGGGTGACTAGTGTATGAAATTACGTGTAGTGTTGTTGTTGCGGATATTTGTGATGTATTTTATAAGTGTGTATGAATTGGGTAGTGTGTTTTTATAATATTCTTGTGATGTGGCTTGTATTCGTATGTATTCTCTCATGTATGGTATGTTGGTGTCTTCGTGAAGTTGTGCAATGTGGGTGCTGGTCGCTATGCGTAGGTATTTATTTTGGAGCCGTTGCAATTGTAGTATGGTTGTGATAGCTGCATTTCACCAAACTGGGTCTGCGTACTTGATGACGGGACCGATGATTGATGTATATATGAGAATTTTTTTTTAAGGTTGGGAAATGTTCTTAACTTGGCGAGGGTACAGGTTGCTTATGACTGCGCGTGCTTTCTTAGATGGTTTGACTATTCTGTTGTTTGTGAATTTACTTGTGAATACTATGGTTTCGGTTTTCTTAGAGTAAACGTTTATTTTCCATTTCTCCCTGTATTTCTCAAGTATGTTTATGTGTATTTCTAATTGTTTTGTGGCTACTTGAGCGTTATATGAGTGTGCGTAAATTGCGGTGTCGTCAGCGTATTGTGCTATGTGTCTATTTGGGAACGTTGGGATATTGCTAGTGAAGATGTTGAACAGTTTGGGGCCAGGGCTGCTGTCTTGTGGGATTCCTGCTACAATATATGTTTGTTGATCACAGTTTGGTAAGTACAATTGCTGACAAGTCTTGAAATGTACGAAGATTAAACAAGTTATAGCACATACAAACATATTAAAAATATTAAAAATGCAGGTAGATGAAATTGCAAAGCATTATTTAGTTAGTCACTTAGAATAGAGAGACGTTATTAAAAATTCTTGCGTGGAGAGAATGTCTTGGTAATATTTGTTTTATTTTGAATTTAAATGCTTTAAACTCTAGACTGGAAATGCAAACAGGTAAATGATTGTATCAATCGAGGTTGACTGAATTTCGAGCTGAAGTCTTAAGCCTGAAGTGTTTTTTTCTTAATATATTAATCGATCCAGTATTGTATTGATTAATCCCGCCATTCCTGATAAATTGGTTTATATTTTTATGAATATGTAACAATGTCTCCAAAATATAAATGCAGAGCAGTGGTAACACATAAAAATCTTAAAATAATTTGCGACAAGATTCTCTGATACTAGCATTGGCTAACAACCTTCTTTTGTAAGCGAAAAACTTTAATTGCATCAGATGAATTTCCCCAAAGAATTATTGCATACATTAAAGTACTTTGGCATAATGCCATATATGCACTTCTCAAAACTTTCTACGTAAGTGTTTATTTTAAATATCTGATAATATATACAAAACTAGTAAGCTTACTGCACAATCTGTCAATCTTATTATCCCAAGGTAAGTTTTCATGGATAAAAACTCCAAATATTTTTACATATTTACCATGAACTATATAACGATTTGTACTAATAATCAAATTTTGGGTTTTTACATCATTTTGGCTGAACATATCAGCTGCAAACCAGTCTCTAGTTTGTGCCAAATAAGTATATGATAGAAGATTTAACCCATTAACGCCGAGGCGGCCATTTCTTTTCACTGCTTCGCTTTAAGGAGGTTTTCCAGCCATTCCGAATGCAAAACCTGTTTTCTTATAGGAAATATTCTGAATTTTATGAATTTGACGTGATTTTCCACCTACAAAACCACCCCGAGTGTTTACAGTGGTGAAAAGTGGTGCAAAACCAAAAAAAATCCCCTTCCCAGTGGCCAAAACGTTTCACTATTGTTTTATCGAATGCGATTATGACAAATTTGAGTTTGGGAATGTTTGTCACATATAAATAAAACATGCTTTCAGAGGTTTTTATAATTTACGTCTTTCACCCCTTTGCCGGAAAAAGTAGTGGAACGTTTTGACCGCTAAGAAAACAATATTTTCGGTTTTGCACCCTTGTACAGGCTCGGGATGGGGCTGTAGGTAAAAAATTTACCCAACATAGTAAAATTGAGAAACTTTCCTATAAGAAATCAGGTTTGCATTCGGAATGGCGGGAAAACCTCGATAAACCAAAGTCGTGGAAAGCTTTATGCGCGGCGGCGTTTATGGGTTAAGGTATGAGGACTATCGTGTGAAGTTAGCAGAGTCGTATCATCCATGTACAAAACACATTTATCAAGATTTAAAAATTCACACAAATGATAATTGTAGATAATAAACAAGCGTGTAATTTCTTAAGGAGAGGTGCTTCCAAACATGGCTCAAATTCAGTTAACTTTGAGAATTTATTGTGGGAGAATGAAAAAAGGAGAAGAACTTCGTATTTTGTCCGTTAATTTGGTCTATTTTTGTACGTTTTTCTAAAATATTTATTATCCCAAAATACAAAATGGCGGCTTCAAAATGGCGAATCTCTGCACTTAAAATGTAGCCTCACAACTTCGAGCGTACAGCCCGTTGTTGTAAGCAAAAATCAAAGATAATAAAACGTTATTACAGTTTATTAAATTTTCTATGACAAATATCTAATTAGAATGAATTTTGACCAAAATTAACCAAATTATGGGCATGTTTAAAAAAAAGTACTAATTCGGATACCCTGCTTTTCAATATGACCTCGCCTAAAAATTATTAAATCACATTTTTGTATACTCATATTGGGTATAATGCATAGAAAAAAGTAAATCCTTTTGTGCAGATATGAAATCAACAGAATTGAATAAGTGTATCGAGCCCGGTACATGAAGTTGTGATGAATAATATAGTTTCGAAAAAACGCGTTTAAAATTTTGGACAAAGTTTGCCTTGAGATAATATTTTTGATTGTGAGCAGGACCATTCTCAGTTTGTACAGAGTTTTGGGGTTGCTTATTACCATTTTGAAGTCAAATTTAGAAATTAAAAAATGGCGGATCCTATATTGCGGATGCAAAAAAATTTGCATCTACCAATTTCGACCAAAATGTGTATATCAAGATTTTCCTTGTCGCTGAATGTAAATTTGTCAATAGTTTTTCAAAATAAACGATTAAAAATCCAAAATGGCGGACCAAAGAAACATGTTTTTCAAATTTTAAACAAAATTTGCACTATACATATATAAGTGCAATAGATATAAATATATGGATACTCACATCAGGATCTAGTCGGCTATTCCTGGGCCGTAAAGGACGGCTTCCCCGATTTCGAATCGCTCACGATCAGTGTGCTCCTGTAGACGTTGTGCAAGGCCAGCGTTCCGTGAAGCTGGTGCAAGTCGCCAGGATCCTGTCGCAATCGGCTCCGGTGGAGTAGCGGCTGGCCACTATACCTATACAGATTGCCATTGCGTTCATTATCTTTAGTTACGATGATCTCCCCTTGTTGAAAAAGCACAAAGCCATGTAAACAGCGATTTCGATTGCTCTGCTTCCACAATGCAGGTGCTTTGGCGCCAATTTCCACACTGTGGCGTTGAACAACACGTTGGACTTTTTTGTATTCGCCCCAACGCAGCTTTCAAGCAGGTACAGGTCAGAAAGATCATCGTAGATCGGCTTGTTGGCTTGTTTTCCGCGAGAGGAAGAGGATGTTGATAGGTATCCAGTCTACCTTCTTTCTCTGCAACTCGTCATTTGCACCAGCTCTCATCTCCTTCCGAGCACAAATGGTGTTTCGGATGTTTGTCGGTTGAGCACATATGGAAGTCAGTAGCCCAAAGGGCGAAATCCGGGTTGCGTCTGATCGCCAATCCGTAATAAAGCATCATGTCCGTGATGAGTTTGTCTGCCAGTTTTGCAGTTCCTTTCCTACCAAGCCCCTTTGTGTCCTTTAGCAGCTTCCACAGTCGGTTCCCCAACTGCTTTGCACGTGTCCCACGCACTGTTTCTTCGATCCGTACAGTCATACGAGTCTAGGTCAACGAGAGCCTTGTAGGTTTTTGTGTCCCCGTCGCCAATATAATTTATATATTTCACACCAAGGAGATTTTTCGATCTCAAATACATTTCGCGCACGCCGTCCACCTCAATTTTGTCCGAATTCCCTATGTGATTCACAGTGCAGTTGTTGATATGTTTCTCGAACCATTCGTCGTACTCCGTCGTCCCCAGTTTTGATGCCTAATTACAGTAGGCTTGACAGTTAGATGATTTTTACAATTATGTCCAAAATTTTGACCGTGTATTTGCCGATAAGCGAGACGAGACCAAACAAAGATGAAAAGCCTCGTCTCTTCCACGACCCATCCCCGAAACAGATAAGTGCGTCTGCTCGTTCCCAGCTGCATTGTTGGCTTTGATTTCTTTGCGTTCGGCCTTCTCTTGCACGACTTAAAATACGGTCTTCGCTGCGGCGTGCAAATTGTCCAAGAAGTTATAATACATGTGGTTTCTGAACGAGTGTTTTATGTCCAGCAGGGAGCAAAGAGCCGTCACGCTCTGTAGCCTGCACCAGAGAACGCGCAAAGCAAACAAAAGTCGCCACAAGATTTCATACACTTTTCACGACATCGGAGATACCAATATCTCGCGTCTGCCGCACGAACAGTCCACCATCAGTTTGAAGGCCACGCCAGGTCCCGCCATACGTCCGAACTTCACTGCACCGGAACAGGATTTGCACACAAAAAGCTCACTCAACGCGTAGAACATTAACAGGAAGTTGCAGATGTCGTAGCTGGAGTTGGTTTCGATGTCCACATCATCGTGGTCGGTCTTTTTGAGCTTCTTCGCAGATGATCTAACGTAGTTTGCTTCTGCTTCCGCCGAATGTTGATTGCCTTGGAAAGCCTTTTCCCGAGTCTTGATTGTGGCATTCTGGTTTAGGGCATTTTATACGAAACCGGCGAAAATAAGTTAGCAACAGCTTAAAAGCTGCACTCGTATGCGGTAAAATACGTGGAATCAAGGTCCGCATGTGCTGTTAGCTACAGTGCATTTCAACACGTAAAAGCATGCGTCTCGGATTGGAATATCCGTTTCACACATGTGCTATACACATGTAGCCTTCATTTAATGTGAAAATAAAAAAAAGATTTTTTCAAAAAAATTTAGGAGATCCTCCTCTTAAGTAAAATGGTATGTGAGACACAACCAAAGCCTTTGTCAGATCACATAAGGTAAGAGCAGAATGATGTCCTGTTTCAAGATTATTTATTACACTTTTTGTAAGTTGTTGTAAGGCCATTGACGTACAATGTGATTTCCTAAAACCAAATTTTTGCGTATTTGCCATGTTTTATTTGACTAGATATGATGACAGTAGGTTTTTAACAAGTATTTCACAAATGTTTCCAATGACAGGCATGATTGAAATTTTTCTGTAGTTATCAAGATCAGTACCATCACCCTTTTTGACTATGGGAATTACTTTACCAATTTTAAAAGCCTCAGGAAAAACGCCTTGTGTAAAAGATCGGTTAAATAAATTATTAAAAGGGGTTGCAATAATATCAGCTATTTCATTTATAATTCTACTGTTGAGTTCATTTATGTCTAAGCATGTAGAACTATTTAATTTAAAAATGGTATCAATGATTTCTTCTGGAGTAGTTGGAAACATAAAGAAAGAAGTTGAAGGTGAATTTATTAATGATAAAAAATTATAAAGAGCTCACAGAGTGGGCGGAGAATGTTAATTTATAATACTTTCTGTAGCAGTGCAAAATAAATATTAAATTCTTTAGGCGGTATAGAAAAAATAGTAAGAGGTTTAATATTATTTCTCTCACAATTAATGATTTTCCAACAATTTTTATATTTATTTGTAAAATTTAAATTAAAATGATCATATTCCTGTTTCTTTGCATAAAATAAATCGTTTTTATAGATATTTTTCAGATGATTTTAAGCGGTAATGGTCTCAGAATATTTAGTAATGTTAAAACGAAGCTTGATGTCAAGTAGTAAGGCTCTGAATTTTATATAAACTTTTTTCGTGTGAAAATAAATTGAGTCAAATTTTTCTATGCAGTCAACCATAAAATTAGTAGAAATATTTATTTTTCAATATTCATGTCATCAACAATATTCCAATTTAATTTATTCAAAGATTCACTTAATTTAAGAATGCTTTTATCTGTTACGACTCTTTTAAAACTCAAGTTTTGTGTCTTTTTATTTTGTGAAATAGTAATACTTTGTCCACAGTGATCGGACAAACAAGGATCGATAACTTCACTTATAAAGCTATCAGGTTTTAAATTTGTTATGATATTATGTATACAAGATGCCCATTGAGCAGTAACTCTAGTGTTCTGAAAAATAGTAGTTTTCAGATCAAAAGTTTTAAGAAAGTATATCAATTCATTCAAAGAAGGTGAGTTCACTAGCAAATTTATATTGAAATCCCCCATTGAGATAATATTTTTGAGCGTACCTGCCACATAAGTGAGAATTGTTTCCAGTTGGTCAAGGTATATACTAAAATCACCACTACAAGACCTATAAACCCCAACAACTACAATTTTGACTTCATGTAAAATTATTAAGCTAAATTCAGCATGAAATTCAGAACAAAATTCTTGTTAACATAGTTTCTTAAATATAAATTCTGATCTGATGAATAACGCAACTCCTCCATGCAAATGTATGGATCTGCAAAACGAATTAGCTATAATATACCCAGGAATGTTGATAGTCATTAAGTACTCTTCTTTAAGCCAATGCTTAGTAAAACATAACAAATTAAACTTAACTTTATCAATAAATAGTATATTTTCATTAATTTTTTTCCAGGAACATAGTATATTAATGTGAAATAGTTTGACCTGAGAAAGAAATTAAAAGATTTGTTAAAGTGTTCTTTTGTCCTTGGTTCGCAAGTGAAAAATTCTATTTACTTTAGTTCCTTGAGGCCATATATCAGGATTGAACGCTACAGTGTGGTCTTTTGAGTCAACTGTGATTTTAAATTAAGGGGGTCTTCCGGTATAATTTTTTCAAAAAATCGATTTTTTTTTGCATGAAATCAAAGCTAAACATGTCTAGAATATGTGGGTAGAAGGATATTTTGATCCGGCAAATATTTACGTCGCTACAGGCCTTTGAATGCATCGCCGTCCCGAGCGATATGGGTCGTGCAGGTATAACTTTTGTCATGCGCGCAAACTTTAAACGTGTTTTTCTCGAAACTACATTTTTCAAAACTGCGAGCATTCTAGCGTTTGAACGGTTCAACCAATTGACTTTGTTCTTTGCTTCCGTTATTGAAAACACTTTTCTTCATGAAATGAACTCAGTTCCCGGTGCAATTTTCAATTTTAAAGATTTTTTACAGCCTGTCAAAGTCAAAAAATCGACCGAAAAACACTACTTTTTTTTCAAATTCCCGCCATTTTGTCAAATTTTGAATTATACAAAATTTCGTAATTCATTCCATTTTATGAATTATACTCTTCAAGAAACTGAGCTGATTTTGTTTCACGGTGACGAATAGCGACTCCTAGGCTGCTCGCAGTTTTGGAACATTTCCGCCGGGTACCGCCATATTGGACGCTATTTTGATTTTTTCGACTCGACAAAAATCCCAATTGTAGAGCAAGGATGAATAAAGATTAAAAAAAAACCCCAGGTTTCTAACTCTTGCCAGTTTTCTGGAAAAAAAATCCAAAGTTTGGGTCAATTATACCGGAAGACCCCCTTAAGAATAATAATCATGTTTCAATTTTAATTGTTCCGTAATGACTTCTGGAAATTTCTTTTTCTAATGGTCTTTTACATGTTCAACAGTAGTTTTAGGAGTAGATATAGGAGAAACTTTAATCAAAATTGTCAATATATTAAACTAAATATCAACCAAAATCAAATAGAAAATCTTGACGAAATTAATCAGTATCAATATTATTTACGTAATTTGCCATCATAGTGACCAAATCAGGAGTCCAAGGAATCTTTTCTATTGCAGGAACCCATCACAATAGAAGATTTTAGTATCAAAATGAACCACACACAAATCAATATAACATGAATAAATACGTAGAATTAAAATCAACAATCAAGCAATTCCAAGATGTCACGTTTAATCTCGATAACAATATAAGTCACTCTGCTGTATCTCAATACATTATCTTAACAACAATAACAACCATATTTGGCGTCTCCCGCATTAAGAAACGAATATTCAAGAAAATTCGAAATTCAAATGAGAAATACAAATCAGAAGAGTCACCAACCCTGCATCCTAAGTTAAATCTTCCCGACGATGCATCAGTCTGAGAAAAGTGGGGTAAATGAATGGCAAATTCAATGTCACCACGGTGCGATATTGCAGAAAATAACGTACGATTCAAAGGATATGGACATATCAGTAGAATGTCGAATGAAAGTTCAACAAGAAAGATTTATGTGGAATAGATAAATGGTGTAGAATGGAGACAACATACATAAATTTGTTAAATGTCGTCCAGTATTAGTTTATAAGGTCTACAACCGTATTTTTAAAAATTAAAAACAAGTTTTAATTCTAAATACATGTTGAATTTAATGAATTGTCAGGTTGTTTTCTTGCACCAACCTTCATAGGCAGCGTTTATGCTGCATTATATGGGTCAGCTGTTACTTGTCATATTTAACATTAAAATATTTATGTATATACGGAAAGCAGGCGTTGTACTTTCCTATTATTTCTAAAAAAACATCTGCAGTGTCATGCACCGAAGTTTCTTATACGCTTTTGGGTTAAACCACAGCCTATTTTCATTATTTTGCTAATTTATAATTTGTTCTAATCTTTGGAACACTTCACACTAAATATATTTCTTAGAATAAATATAAAATGTCAAACTTCAAATTATTTAAGTAGTTTTTTTTTTGAAGAACAATTGACAGGCGCAGATGATACGATTTATGTAAAAATAAATATAATAAGAAAAAATTTAAAGAGCCATTTTCTTGTGTCCGGTACCTTTTGGGAAAATAAGTTGCTAATATCTGTAATTTTTATTGTAACATATTATCTGTAACTGCAACTATCTTTGAGTAATTGCATAAACTGCAAAATATGACTAGAGTAAACATGCACTTCCAGTCGGAATATTGTTTTCAAAAATAGAATGTTTTCCTGCCAGTCACATACAAATCTTAAGTTTACAATTTCATAATTTTCCCTTTAGCCGTTTAGGCTGTAGAGAGCTCACTTACACACACACACATACACACACGCAGACGGACGTCCTTCCAAAAATAGTTGGAATCGATTCCGGGAAGATCAAAACGTATATTTCCGTTAAAATATCGAGATCGAAATTTTTCATGATTACAATATCTACTTATACTGCGTATAAGATAGTAAAACTTCATAACCACATCTGTTACTTGGCGTAGTTGCTAAAGAACACTAGCTTAATAATAGTGCGAAATAAAAACAAGAAAGTAATATTTCACTGTCATGCGGTTATCTCTTAATATTAATTTATGTTTAATTATTTTTAATAATTGCGCTCCAAATAATCAATTTGCTGCACGGAGTTACTATTCTGCCACTCAAGAATTGCTGCTCCGAACCCCTAATATATGTAGTGTCATGAATTCTACGAAATTAGTTAATAGTCCTCTTGTGCCTGCCCAATAAACTAAAGTTTTGGCTACATCTAAAACAATATTTTAAATGAGGTAAATATTTCGACATTTATATATGTTGTTTAAGGCGCGATACTTGCAATCCCTGGGTATCTGCGTTGTTACAAGTGTAAAGGGCGAGGAAGCAAAGAGGCAGTCCCAAACGCTACTCGCCGCTACCCCACTTCAACCAAAAACAGTATTGTAGTTACGCCACATATCCCCTTCCAAATTATAACTAGTACATCACTAACAATGTAGTGTTGTGCTTTAATATTCTCCAATTTTATTAGTAAATTAGACAGCAACATTAATTTTTTTTGAGTTTCTGTATTCGGGATTCCGAATATCCAGGCCACGAGTATGACGCGGGTCTTGAAGTTCAAAAGGTGTTATCAATTTGAGTTGATTCAAATACTATTGTATTTGTACTTTATAAATATTACTTTTCACAAAAATAAAATTAAATATTGTAAATTACCAATTTTACTTTCTTATACGAAGTATAAGTAGGGTAAAACGACCAGTTTTGGCACATCGCTAGTAATGGCACAGGTATCAAAAACTTGGTTTTATACGTTTAAAACTGTGCAAATGCGTAGGTATAACAACGATTTAAATATTTATATATAGTTTTAAACAAGAAAAAACCTTTAGAACGTCCATTTTAAAATTATTAATTAAAAAAAAAACGAATATTGTTTAGCGATATCAAAATTGTACTTTTCACAGCCATTTCTAGTTAGTTTACGGTTACCATAGCTTAAGCAATTACAATCATATTTACTAGAAAAACGTATTTTTTTAATATGTACCTGGTTAAATAAACTAAATGAATAGTTCATCGAAACATTTCAAATGTTGAATATTGACTTTTTTTTATTTTTTAATATTAAAAACACGTGTTCTTTAATCGGTATGAAATTTGGATGAGCCACCAATAAAAAAACACTTTATGCTTACAGCGCTTTTCTATTGAGCGGCCGCTGCTATAAATAAAATAGTAAACAGAGACTCTCTGACAGCAAGCAAGTGAGGTTAGAATATTAATGTTTTTACATATTTCTTATAACAAGAACAAATTTTAACTACAGATAAATAATTCTTTAAAAGGTATGTATCAGCTATTATTTACATTATACGTACACTGAAATTTTATTGTTTATCTCATAAAAAATAAAAATCTAAAACATGACCTATTTAATTTATTTTTGTATTAGTTTGAATAAATTATTTTTATTTTAGTGAAAACTGGTAAAAACAATGACACCGTTAATAAAAAGGGTAAAAAGAAGTGTGAAAAATCAAGAATTAGAACCAAAACCTCTTATACAGGTGGGGCAAAACAACCTCCTTAGTTTCAACAGAGAATTGTGAAGCTAGCAGAGGTCGTAACAGGGTAGGAATGGCGTGAATGGCGGCAGAAAGAAATGCCGTGTGTATGTGTTACAAAAGGATTCAGTCGTAAACACAATGTGGACGAACGAGCAGCGCGCTTTTGCCGTGGAAGCATACATACGCGAAAAGGAGTCTGTAATCGCCGCCCAGCACATTTCCATCTTTCTGGCGGTGTAAATAAACAAAATTTTCGATATTGGTGCGAAAACAATCCGAGGGTGATCCACGAGAAGCCTCTGCATAGTGATCGTGTCACAGTTTGGTGCGCAGTTTCCCGAATAGGGATTATCGGGCCTTACTTTTACTACAGGAAAGAAATCGGGCAGTTACCGTCAATTCTGGGCGCTATATGAACATGCTCCAGAATTGTTTTGCCCCTGCTCTTAAAGAACTTGGTCTCGAGAATGTCTGGTTTTAGCAGGACGGGGGGGAAGCCACAGCCCACACAGCGCGGGCATCAATGCTGGTTTTGAAGGAAATGTTCCCCGCGTGCTTTGTCTCCCTGAGAGGAGACAATCCGCACGGAAATTCGCCGTATACCTGAAGAAATGCTTGATAGGGTTATGCAAAACTTCAAAAGTCGCTTGCAGCAGTGTGTAGACAATGAAGGACAACACTTGGCCGATATGATTTTTAAAACTACATAAGATAAAACTGGCCATGTAACTACTTTATTTTATTGAAATAAATTTTTTGTATCTCGACTCCTTTTTCTTTAATTCACTTGCAAAACTAGGGAGGCTGTTTTGCCCCACCCGGTACACTTGAAAAAATACTTTTATCTGAAATTACAAGATGAAAAGTATTCTTATCTAAAAAAATAAAACTAGAAAAGATTTCAATTTTTCATTGTTCACAAAATTTTAATGCAAGAAAAGTATTAAAAATTTTGATATAATATACCTATTTATAAGTAATTTTAATATTTCGATTAAAAATTATTATTTAATTAAAATATCATTTGCATTATAGATAAAGAATAATATTGTTGTCTACATTTATAATTTAGAACTTTATAAATATTAAATTTAGCTTTTGATAGGTATAGTACCTACCTCTATAATTTAAAAATTTATAAAATAAAGCTACTGCAAGTGTTTTTTTATAAATATATACCTAAATTTTAGGAAATCCAAGCTAAAATATATAAATTTATAACTATATTTGCCGTGCTACTACTAGAAAGGACTGTTCTCTTAAAGGCAACCACCGTGCCAAAACTGGCATTTTAACATCGAATTATAAATTGTGAACAAAATTACCTAAAACATCAATAAACAATTTAATTTTTTTTTTTACTTTATAAAACACTTAAACATTAAAAATATTCAATTATTATATAAATATAATATCCATATTTTTTTTAATCCTCAAAAGAGTAGAGAATTTGTGCCAAAACTGGTCGTTTTACCCTATTGTAATCATGAAAAATTTTGTCGAAATTATTTCGATCTCGAGATTTTAACGGAAATATATCTTTTGACCTTCCCTGAATCGAGTCTGACTATTTTCGAGATGACGTCTATCTGCGTGTGTGTATTCAAACCGGAAGTGCATGTTTACTCTAGTCATTTTTTGCATTTTCTGCTATAACTCAAAAATGGTAGTACTTACAGTAAAATTGTCAGAATGAAAATAAAAGCTATTAATGTTTCGTATAACTTTTATTTAAAAATATTTATCAGAAAATGTACTGGTTACAAAAGAATAAGCTTTTTCAATATTCTGCTATAATTAAAAAACGGTAGTACTTACAGGAAAATTTGTCAGAATAAAATTAAAAGATATTAATATTTCGCATAACTTTTACTTGAAAATTTTTTTCAGAAAAGGTACTGGTTTCAAAATAAGAGTTATTTTCAATATTCAGCTTTATCTCAAATCCGGTAGTACAAAAACGGTAGTACTTACAGTAAAATTAGTAAAAATGAAAATAACAGATATTAATATTTAGCAAAACTTTTATTTAAAAATATTTTTCAGAAAAGATACAGGTTACAAAAATAATAAGTTATTTTCAATATTACATTTAATACTTCTCACGCCTCCTGCATTGACATCACGCTGTATATATACGGGTATGCGGATAGTTTGCCGCTGAACCTCAGACGTATAAGAAATAAAAATTATAAGAAAGTTCAGTAACAGACACATCAGCTTTTTTTCTTAGAATATGCCTGTCTACGCGTAGATAAACGGGGATTTCGTTTGGTATCTTTTTCACCTTTTGCCATAATTTATATATGCGTTGGTATGACAAACAAAGCAATAACACAAATTACACGATATATGGAAAAATTCTTTATTCAATATTCTAACAAATATTTAATATTCATACAATGTAACAAATATAGTTTTGTGTAATTACATTTATATTAAATATATTTTTCCCGCCAAAACGGTAACAATGATTATCACTTTTTCCATTTCGACAAAGGATATATAATCGTATTATTGGAAGTTGGAATAAAATTATTTAGACCGTATAGATAATTTTAGAGGGTTAAATAAAACATAATTAGAATTTGAAATAATATAGTGAAGATCGCTTCGATAATTTTAGAAATATAAAAAAGTATTCCAATCTATAAAATAATATTGTAAAAACGAAAAATAATTTCTGCCGTTTATCACCAAAGAACCAAAGATTTTCTTATAATAGTATGTATATTTCAATTGCAAGTAGACGAAAGGGGGGAATGGCTCCGCCTTGTGCTATCGCAAAGCAATAATATTATTGTTTCGAACAAATTGCTATAGTAGAGACATCTATCCATCATAATTCTTATTAAAAACACCTGCTCGTATATTCGAAATAAAACAATAGTTAGGAACGGTAATGCATTTTTTTTGAAACGTATGCAAAGTTTAATTGTTAAACTACACTGCTCCGTGAAGTTTTTCGTAAAAATGTTACTTATGTAGGCGTAATAATGCCGTAAAAAACGTATCAATTTGTGAATATTTAATATTTATTTACATTAGTATAATTAAACGTACATTAGATTTAAGCACGGACCCGTGTATAGACATCCTTTGTGAACATAATCATATTTTTTCAAGTATGATAAAGTAATGTGTATTAGCTTCAGAACGAATATGCCAACCACCGTTTTTCCTACTTTTATTATCACTACAAGTATCGCGCCTTAAGGCTATCCTACAGGCGGAAAAAATGAGCAATGTTTTTGAATCTTTTTATCATGCAGCGTCTTATTTACATAAATATATAATAAAGTTTGTATCAATATATTATATTTATTTATTTGAAACCTCATATTGATTTACATTAACATCGTACAAATATAAATGTTGCGCTTCCCCAACTTGCAGGTACGCTTCCAAATATTATTAATTTTAAGTTATTATTCTCCTTTAATGTTAATTAGAAA
>OX122907.1:7967052-7979552 GCA_944738965.1 Nebria brevicollis | reverse complement strand
ATCGCGTGATAACAGCATTGTTAATATGTCCGCGAACATATTTTTGGTGGGACAGTAGACAACTTTGATTTCGTTGCATACTAGCAGAGTCTTCACGAAATGGTGGGCAACATCAATATGTTTGGTGCGACTTCCGCACCGTTCAGAATGCATCATTTTGATGCATCCCTGGTTGTCCTCTTAAATGTTGACGGGATCCTTTGAGTTGATCCTCAAATCTTGCAACAGTTGTTGAAGCCATTGCACCTCACGACAAGCGTGTGACATTGCTATATATTCGGCTTCCGTAGAGCTTAGTGCAACAGTCGTCTGCTTTCGCGAAGACCAGGTGATTACGGATGGACCGAGTCGGAAAAAGAAACCACTTGTTGATTTCCGATCATACCGATCACCTGCCCAGTCGGCGTCTACATATCCGGAGAGCGTCAGGTCATGACCGCTCTTGTAGTGAAGGCCCAGGTCAATGGTGGTGTGTAAGTACACCACTACTCTCTTGGCTGCCTTCCAATCTGCCTCCGTTGGAGCCTGAACTCGTCGACAGAGTATTCCCACTGCCAGGGCAATGTCTGGCCTCGTGAGATTGGCCAGATACAACAATGAACCAAGAACTTTCCTATAGTGGTCATGTTGCAGCGCCGGGCTCGGTGCGTCGTTACTTAGGAAACCCTTCTCCATTGGAGTGATAATTGGTTTCGCATCTTGTAACCCACACTCACAAATGAGTGCATCAATTTTAGCACGCTGGTGTACAAAAACTTCGCCTACTTGATTACGGTGTATCTGCAACCCAAGATAATGCCGTGCCGCTCCAAGATCCTTGATTTCGAAGAACTTGTTAAGCTCCTTCCCGATCTGCTGCGTGGCCTGGGCACTGTGACCTACCACAAGCATATCATCCACATATAGCAGTACATGGATGCTAGTACCATCGCTTTCTATTCTGCTGAATAGGCACGGATCTGCCCTACTTTGGCGGTGTCCCATCCTTGCAAGGATGTCTGCTACGGTTCGATTCCATGCTCTCGCTGCCTGTTTTAGACCGTACAGGCTCTTGTGTAGACGAAATACCTTTTCTTCGGAACCATGTATCTTGAAACCTTCTGGTTGGTCAAGGTAGAGCTCCTCGTCGAGCTCTCCGTTCAGATACGCGCTCTTTACATCAAGATGTCGCATGTGTTGTCTCTTGGCAGCTGCATACGCGATTAGTATACGTACAGATTCGTGTCGTACAACTGGAGCGAACGTTTCATCATATTCGACTCCGTACCTTTGACAGAAACCTCTCGCTACCAACCGAGCCTTGTAAGTATCCACCTCACCGTGCTCGCATGCCGGTAGGTAGATTAGTTAGCTCGAATACGTCATGTTTTGCGAGGGACTTCATCTCCTCCTGCGCATCTTTGTACCACTTCTGCTGCTCGCGTTTGGGCAGCTGACGCATGTCTTTCCAAGATTTTGGATCTGTGCTGCTTCGTTCTTCGGTGAGCATACAATAGCGTACCGGCGGCTGACCTTTATTATGACGTTTTGATGCACGTGTTGCCGGCAGTGCCTCGTCTCCCCCTTCTGTCTCTCCCTCTTCTACTGGCTGCGGTTGTTCTGCTGAGACAGGGTTCGAAACGTTTTTCTCCTTGCGTGGCCGTCCACGACCACGACATTGCTGGATCGGTTCGAGTTGTGTAGGTGTAGTTGGTGTGGCAGGCTGCTGTTCATCCGAAGCAATCTCCACTTCAAAATCATCAGAGATTGCATCCCCATCAACCACCGAAGTGTCCGTCGGAGTCAGCTACCCAGACTTTTGCTGTCACTGGATCGAGGATTCGGTAACCCTTTGTTACTGTGCTGTACCCGATCAGTACCCCTTTGATGGCCTTGCTGTCCAGCTTGCGGCGCTTGACGTCGGCCACATGAGAGTAGACGATTGAGCCGAACACACGTAGGTGGCTCACATCGGGCACAGTCCCGTGCCATAACTCGTATGGTGTCTTGCCGACTGACCTGCATGGCAACCGATTTTGTAAATAGGTGGCCGTGTACATCGCTTCACCCCAGAAGCGGTTGTGCAATTTTGCATCCACAAGCATGCATTTGGTCATTTCGTTGAGCGAGCGATTCTTCCGCTCAGCACGACCATTCTGCTGTGGCGTGTGTGGCACCGTAAGTTGATGCACGATCCCTTTCTTGCGTAAGAAGCTTGTCAAATCGCTGTTGACGTATTCGCGTCCATTGTCTGACCTTATGACCTTTACTCGTTGTTTGAACTGGTTTTCAGTCAATGATACATAATCCTTGACATGTTCTGTGACTTGGTCTTTTCGCTGCATGAGACGGATCATCGTGAACCTAGAATGATCATCTATTAGCGTGAGTACCCACCGATTCCCGCTCGGGGTTGCAGTTTGCATTGGTCCGACCACGTCAGTATGTACCAAATTCAATGGCTGTTTTGCTCGTGATGTGCTTGCGGGGTGAGGTTTCTTGGTTAACTTACCAATGATGCACACCTCGCACTCCTTACTTGGTTTTTCACCTGTGGTCAAGTCCATTCCTTGTACGAGATTGTCACGATGCAGGAGCTGGATGGCCGCTGACTCCCGGTGTCCGAAACGACGATGCCAATCGGCGATGGTAGCGTGGTTTGAGTGCTCGATACTCATGTACTCACGTCCACCTTATTCTGATGTCTGGACAGCTTTACCTAACCATTCGAGTACATACAGACCGTTGCGTTCCTTTGCGTGCAGATATACCTCCCCAACGCGCTAGATCTTGCAATTCTTCCCTTTGAAAACTACCTTGCAGTCCTTGCTGAGGAGTTTACTTACGGATATGAGGCTACTCCCGAGTTCAGGCACGTAGAGTAAGTCCTATAAACACGCGTTGAATTCGATTCCGTCTGGTGTGTTACATCGAAGTCGAACCAAACCAATCCCCGATACTGGAATGCTATGACCCCGACCAGCGAGCTGAACCACCCGGTTCGTTGTCGCTAGCATGCTGAACAGATTGCGATTAGACGTCATGTGACTGGTACATCCCGAATCAACGAGCCACTCGTTGTTCGTGTTGATTGCTGACACGATGGTCGCCCTTTCCGTAGTGCCGAATGAATGGTCGCCACCTTGGCCGCGTTTCCTATTGCTCGCAGATTTGCCAGCTGCCTCATTTTGCTTCCTGTCGCTATTGACCAGATCCTTCTGGCGTTTGCGGCACTCGGCTTTGAAATGCCCCTTCTTGTTGCAGTAGCAGCATTTCTTTTCCGCCTGGGAAAACTTGCTGCTGGTTGAGTGCCTACCTGTGTGACCGCTGCTTCCGCCATAGTTGTTGTCCTTTTCATGACCGTGGAGCGTCTGGCCCGGTTTTCGCCACGGTTTGACGAACATGGCGTCGTCGTTGCCTTCGCTGACACGACTTTCCACACGTCGCGTATACTCGTCCAGTAGTTTACCCACAACGAGCTCCATCGTGAGTGTATCTTCGTCTCTGCTTTCCAACCCTGAAATTACTTATCATAACTTGCTGGTAGCGAGAGGAACAGCGCCAAAATCTCCTCGTCGAGATCCACGCGAACTCCAGCAGCTCGCACTCAGCTGGCCATGTCTTTCATTGCCGTGATGTGTTGTTGCAATATTCCAGATGTGTACCGCATTGCCCACATCTTGCGCCTCAAGAAGGATTTACTTGTTCTTGTCGACCGCTCGTACAGGTTCTGCAACGTTGTCCACACGTCGGCAGCAACCTCCAGGTGACGTATATGAACGAGTTGATCTTCTTCCACCGACAGCATGAGTCGCGTCATGGCCGCCTCGTTTTTATTTACCCAGTCTAATGTCTCTGGTTCAGGTTTCGGTGATGTCACAGTCGTCCATGTTTTGTCCCTCGTCAGGACCCAGCGCATTGTTACCTTCCAGTTGACGAAGTTGTGGTCGTTCAACCGCAACACGGTAGCCTTTTGGGTGTTTTCTATAGTCGTCGCCATATTTGTTCACAATACTCAAACATATAAAAATCCCGTGAAAAGTTTAATTCTGTTCAACTTGTATTAGCGCAGTGGAACGGTTACTGGGCCCATAACCTGATGAAACTCTCACAGCACGCACCACTTTGATAATACGTTAAATAGAACTGTTTTGATTAAACCTTTTCCGCACACACATTAGGACCGACACGTTTTTCTTGTACACTACTTATCCGCCCTCTCACTAGGCACTACACCAACTAAACATAGGCGTAGGGTGCATTTGGTCAATGACTACACGCATATATTCCCACAAATATATATATATATATTGTATTGTAAAGCACACTACTGTCCAGTTGTGACGCTTTACAACAGACCAGTGCGGATTGTAGATGAGGTGAAGTTTTTGGGTATAATTTTCGATAGACGATTCTTGTTGTTGAAACACATCAACACTGTTTCTGCGCAGTGCCGAATGCCATTGAATGCAATCAAGTGTATTGCCTCCACAAAATGGGGAGTCTGGTTCAGTCCAGGATAGACCACAGTGTCATCATTGTGTATAAGAAGCTAGACAGTGTACACAACGCTGGTATTCGAACTGTCAACGGGGCGTTTAGGACTACTCCAATTCCAAGCCTTCACTGTGAAGCCGATGTTCCGCCACTTTACATAAGGTACACGAAACTTGGAATGAGGCACGTGTGCAAAATTCAAGCGCACACGCAGCACATAAACCACGATATTTTCTTCGACAATCCAGACTTGAATCAATACTACATTAATAGAAAATCTTCTCTCTATCCACTTGCACTAAAGCTCCCAAGGTTGTTAAATACCATCCTCAACAACCAAGGGTTGGTTATCTGTCGTACGTTTCCCAATGTACCTCCATGGGCTTCACTATCTATACAAACAAACCTAAGGCTTACCAGCATGCCGAAAGATTCCACTCCTAATTCCATATACTTGGTTGAATTCTTCAATCAATTTCAGCAGTACATAGTCTTTCAACACACATATACAGATGGTTCCAAGACAGACTCTGGGTCTGGCTGTGCTTTTGTGCCTGACGGCGTACCCACATCGTTCACACTGTCATCCATATGCTCGGTGTATACCGCAGAGCTATATGGGATTCTCTACTCTCTGCGACACTCTCGTCAATCTATCGATGGGCAACGTCACCTGCTTGTCACCGATTCTCTAAGTGCTATCTTGGGTATTTGTAGCAGCTTCTCCTCCGAGCCTACTGTTCTAAGAATTCGTACACAAATCGATAGATTACGAGAACTAGAGCGAGATGTCGTCCTTATGTGGATACCCGGAATGTTGGGATATCCGGCAATCACTGTGCCGACCAAGCTGCTCTTGGAGGAGTGGAATATATCCACTAGTAAATTGCGACGTGTAAAGGTGTCAGTGGAGCGGTGGCCCCCACCGCTCCGCCTAACAAGGTGTGAGCAAGTTGTTATCTCACGTCTGAGAATAGGGCACACTTGTCTCACACACTTGTTGCTGTTACTTGGAGAACAACCACCGCTCTGCTCCACTTGTAACACAAGGCTCACTCTCGAACATATTTTCAAGCAGTGTCCTAATTTCAGTCTTTACCGTCGCAATGCAGGTATTAATGGTCCTTTGCTTATGCAATTAAAAAATGATGCAACGTGCATTGGCAATGTACTTACTTTTCTTCGAGCTACTAATTTGTTCCAGCAAATCTGAAACAGTCGTTTCCTTTTACTTCTTTTCATAAATGTTTCTTAATTGATTTAACATTTTTGATTCCGCACATACTAGCAGGTGTATGTCTGTTTGGTGACGTTACCCATCGATAGATTGACGAGAGTGTCGCAGAGAGTAGAGAATCCCATATAGCTCTGCGGTATACACCGAGCATATGGATGACAGTGTGAACGATGTGGGTACGCCGTCAGGCACAAAAGCACAGCCAGAGTGGAGCAGAGCGGTGGTTGTTCTCCAAGTAACAGGAACAAGTGTGTGAGACAAGTGTGCCCTATTCTCAGACGTGAGATAACAACTTGCTCACACCTTGTTAGGCGGAGCGGTGGGGGCCACCGCTCCACTGACACCTTTACACGTCGCAATTTACTAGTGGATATATTCCACTCCTCCAAGAGCAGCTTGGTCGGCACAGTGATTGCCGGATATCCCAACATTCCGGGTATCCACATAAGGACGACATCTCGCTCTAGTTCTCCTAATCTATCGATTTGTCTACGAATTTTTAGAACAGTAGGCTCGGAGGAGAAGCTGCTACAAATACCCAAGATAGCACTTGAGAAGCTGCTACAAATACCCAAGATAGCACTTAGAGAATCGGTGACAAGCAGGTGACGTTGCCCATCGATAGATTGACGAGAGTGTCGCAGAGAGTAGAAAATCCCATATAGCTCTGCGGTATACACCGAGCATATGGATGACAGTGTGAACGATGTGGGTACGCCGTCAGGCACAAAAGCACAGCCAGAGTGGAGCAGAGGTGCCCTATTCTCAGACGTGAGATAACAACTTGCTCACACCTTGTTAGGCGGAGCGGTGGGGGCCACCGCTCCACTGACACCTTTACACGTCGCAATTTACTAGTGGATATATTCCACTCCTCCAAGAGCAGCTTGGTCGGCACAGTGATTGCCGGATATCCCAACATTCCGGGTATCCACATAAGGACGACATCTCGCTCTAGTTCTCGTAATCTATCGATTTGTGTACGAATTCTTAGAACAGTAGGCTCGGAGGAGAAGCTGCTACAAATACCCAAGATAGCACTTAGAGAATCGGTGACAAGCAGGTGACGTTGCCCATCGATAGATTGACGAGAGTGTCGCAGAGAGTAGAGAATCCCATATAGCTCTGCGGTATACACCGAGCATATGGATGACAGTGTGAACGATGTGGGTACGCCGTCAGGCACAAAAGCACAGCCAGACCCAGAGTCTGTCTTGGAACCATCTGTATATGTGTGTTGAAAGACTATGTACTGCTGAAATTGATTGAAGAATTCAACCAAGTATATGGAATTAGGAGTGGAATCTTTCGGCATGCTGGTAAGCCTTAGGTTTGTTTGTATAGATAGTGAAGCCCATGGAGGTACATTGGGAAACGTACGACAGATAACCAACCCTTGGTTGTTGAGGATGGTATTTAACAACCTTGGGAGCTTTAGTGCAAGTGGATAGAGAGAAGATTTTCTATTAATGTAGAATTGATTCAAGTTTGGATTGTCAAAGAAAATATCGTGGTTTATGTGCTGCGTGTGCGCTTGAATTTTGCACACGTGCCTCATTTCAAGTTTCGTGTACCTTATGTAAAGTGGCGGAACATCGGCTTCACAGTGAAGGCTTGGAATTGGAGTAGTCCTAAACGCCCCGTTGACAGTTCGAATACCAGCGTTGTGTACACTGTCTAGCTTCTTATACACAATGATGGTACTGTAGTCTATCCTGGACAGAACCAGACTGGTGTATAGACGCAGCAAAGAGTCCCTTACGGCTCCCCATTATGTGGAGGCAATACACTTGATAGCATTTAATGGCATTCGGCACTGCGCAGAAACAGTGTTGATGTGTTACAACAACAAGAATCGTCTATCGAAAATTATACCCAAAAACTTCACCTCATCTACATTCCGCACTGGTCTGTTGTAAAGCGTCACAACTGGACAGTAGTGTGCTTTGCGTAGTCGACAAAAATCGATAGCACATGTCTTTTCCGTAGAGAAACGGAAACCACGGGCGGATGCAGCCAGTGAAACAGAGTCAACTGCCTGCTGTAATCTCTCCTGACAGAGTTATCTATCGATTTTTCTGAGAATGTCCAAAACAATTAGATCTGTAGAGAATTTGTTACCGATGCCTAAAATAGAAATCAGGGAATCGGTGCAGATGAGCAGGTGACAATGTTCATCGTTGGATTGACGGGAGTGTTGAAAAGGTTAGAGGATACCATATAACTTGGCAGTGAATACTGGGCATTTGGGTGACAGTGTGAACTACTGGGATACGCCATCAGCCTTAAAAGCACAGCCTGTACCAGAGTTTGTCGTGGAGCCACCAGTATATGTGTGTTGCAAGTCTGTGTACTGTTGCAATTGAATGAAGAATGCAATCAAGTATAGGGCGTCAGCAGTAGAATATTTTGGCAAGTTGGTCTCTTGGTTTGTCGTTAAAAAAGAGATGCTCATGGAGGTACTTCAGCATAACTTTGGCTATAGACCGGCCCTTGGTTTGGTAATGATAGTGTTTAACAACCTCGGGAGTTTAAGAGCGAGAGGGTAGAAGGACATTACACTGCTTCTGTACAGTTGGTCTTATTCGCAATTTTTGGCGAAGATAGAGTAATTTATGTACTGTGTGAGCGTAAGAACTTTGCAGAAATAACGTAAAACAAGTTTGATGTACCTTATGTGAAGTGGCGGTACACCGGCTTTACAGTGAAGGCTTGGAATTGGAGTAGTCCTGAACGCACCGATGACTGTTCGAATGCCAGCATTGTGCATGCTTTCTAGCTTCCACAATGATGAGGCCTAGCAGTTTATACAGTTATAGCACCGAAGTCTATCATGGACAATACCAGACTGACGTATAGGTGCAGCAAAGACTCCATATCAGCTCCCCATGTTGTGTAGGCAATACACTCGATTTTACTCAAAAACTTTCGGCACTGCGCAAAGACAGTGTTGATTTGTTACAACCATAATAGATGTCGGCCGGATATTATACCCAAGAACTTCACCTGAGCAATTGGGATGAAGTGAAGATCGTGAGGTCGTCTACATAGTAACAATAATCAATAGTATGCGGCAGGTTGGAAACAATGTCATTGATTGCAATAAAGAATAAGGTTACACTAATGGAAGATTCTTGGGTAATTCCGTTTTGCAACGGTCGTGAAGAAGAGAATGTTTCTCCCGCGAAAACTCTAAAAAAAAAGGTTGGAAAGAAAGTTTTCTACGAATGGAAACAAATGACCACTTAGCTCACAAATGTGGAGTTTACGTAGAATTTCGTATCTCCAGGTCATGTTAACGCTTTCTTTAGATCAAAAAACACTGCATCCAGATGGTTGCATTTTAAGATGCTAGCTTGTATAGCGTTCATCAGAAACACATGCAGTTCGGTAGTAGAGTGATGCTGGCGAGATCCGGATTGATGCTGATTGATGAGATTGTAGAATTCTAGGAACCAGCTGAGGCAAAAATTGATCATGCGTTCATATATCTTTGACAGATGACATGTCAAAGAAATTGGACGGTAGCTTGATGCAGAAGATACGTCTTTGCCCAATTTGTGTTTCGGCACAATTATGGCTTCGCGCCAGATGTCGGGATAGAAAATATAAACCCAAAGCCGGTTGAGGAATTCCAGTATTCTATGTTTAAACTAGATGGCTGAATGACGATATATTGCGTAAGCAATATCATCATGCCCGAAAGATGTGTTGGCTGAGTGACTCAGCGCAAATTCAAATTCTGCAAGAGAAAATATTGAATTATAACCCTCAGAATTATCAGACCCAAAGCTTAGAAAAACAATTTCAGCCGCCTTTGCGCGTAGAATATGGAGCGAGTAATTATCAGAATTACTACGCGACTCGAACTGGTTCGCTAGAATATCACAAATATCAACTCCGACAGTGTGTACCTGACAATTGACCTGGAGCATTGATATATGAGAGTTTATTTTGTTATTGTTCATATATCTGATTTTCTTCCAAAGCAGAGATTGTTCGAAATCGGTACCAATAAAAGAAACAAATCCGTGCCAAGACACAGTTTTTGGCAGAAGAAGTAAACGCCAGGATTGTGCACGGGCTTTTTTGAAAGATACTTGGCTTAGAAGTGTCGGATTTCTCCGGTTCACTCTTAGTGCGCGCTTCTTAGATCGTATAGCAGAAGTAACATGCTCATTCCACCGGGGGATCAGCTTTCTATCTGAGACGTCCAGTAGATATCGGCATGGAAAATAAAGCGGAATACAGAATAGCATTGTTACGATGTTGCAGCTCGGCATTTAAATCTGGTAACGGTTCGGGAAGCATAAGTTTGTTGGTGAATGCTTGCTTAACGGCCAGAATAAATAACAATCCGCGTACAGATTTTTGTGCAACAGAAACAGTATTTGAAAGAAACGACAAAAGAATGGGAAAAGGGTAACCGTAATGGGCATCGTCAACTACCTGCTACTGAAGATAGGCAGCTAGAGAAAAAGAAGAAAAACTTCTGTAGTGTCATGCTCCGTACTTTCTTATACGCAAATGGGGTTAACCACATCGTAGTTACCTTATTTTTCTAATTTATAATATTTGTTCTAACCCTTAGACCTCTTTTACAGTAAATATATTTCTTATTAACAAAATAAAATGTCAAACTTCAAATTATTTAAGTCTATTTTGTTAAACAATTGACAGGCGCAAATGATACGAAACAATTGACAGGCGCAAATGATACGATTTATGTAAAAATATATATAATAAGCAGAAATTTATTTTGAAACCAGTACTTTTTTTGGAAAAAAGATTCAAACAAAAGTTGTGCTAAATATAAATATCATAAATTTTTGTTTACAAAAATTTTCTGTAACTCTAACCATTTTTGAGTAATTGCAGAAGCTGCAAAAAATGACTAGAGTCAACATGCACTTCCGCTCGGAATATTGTTTTCAAAAATAAAAGGTTTTCGTGCCAGGCACATACAAATCTTAAGTATAAAATTTCATAATTTTCCCTTTAGCCGTTAGGGCTGTAGAGCGCTCACACACACACAGGCACACACACACACACAGACGGACGTCATTCCAAAAATAGTCGGCATCGATTCATTGAAGGTCAAAACGTATATTTCCGTTAAAATCTCGAGATCGTAATTTTTCATGATTACAATACTTACTTATACAGCGTATAAGAGAGTAAATATAAGTCGTTTGAGGAAAATCTTTTTGATCTCAAAATCATGAACGTTGTGGGGCCAATTTTAAGAAGAGTGACATCATTGGTGTCCAAGAAGCTCCCGACAATTCGACCGCTAGCAACTGTGCTTACAGAACCCCAGAGTATGTTATGAAAAATCGTTTTGAATGTTCAGAAAGTGAAGCTGCGTGAGTAAGCTGACATCGTAAAGATATCAAAAGAACGTGTTGGCTTTATATATTGTTGCTGCTGTTGCTTTTGCTGTGGTTGTTGTTGTTGTTGTTGTTGTTGTTGTTGTTGTTGTTGTTGTTGTTGTTGTTGTTGTTGTTGTTGTTGTTGTTGTTGTTGTTGTTGTTGTTGTTGTTGTTGTTGTTGTTGTTGTTGTTGTTGTTGTTGTTGTTGTTGTTGTTGTTGTTGTTGTTGTTGTTGTTGTTGTTGTTGTTGTTGTTGTTGTTGTTGTTGTTGTTGTTGTTGTTGTTGTTGTTGTTGTTGTTGTTGTTGTTGTTGTTGTTGTTGTTGTTGTTGTTGTTGTTGTTGTTGTTGTTGTTGTTGTTGTTGTTGTTGTTGTTGTTGTTGTTGTTGTTGTTGTTGTTGTTGTTGTTGTTGTTGTTGTTGTTGTTGTTGTTGTTGTTGTTGTTGTTGTTGTTGTTGTTGTTGTTGTTGTTGTTGTTGTTGTTGTTGTTGTTGTTGTTGTTGTTGTTGTTGTTGTTGTTGTTGTTGTTGTTGTTGTTGTTGTTGTTGTTGTTGTTGTTGTTGTTGTTGTTGTTGTTGTTGTTGTTGTTGTTGTTGTTGTTGTTGTTGTTGTTGTTGTTGTTGTTGTTGTTGTTGTTGTTGTTGTTGTTGTTGTTGTTGTTGTTGTTGTTGTTGTTGTTGTTGTTGTTGTTGTTGTTGTTGTTGTTGTTGTTGTTGTTGTTGTTGTTGTTGTTGTTGTTGTTGTTGTTGTTGTTGTTGTTGTTGTTGTTGTTGTTGTTGTTGTTGTTGTTGTTGTTGTTGTTGTTGTTGTTGTTGTTGTTGTTGTTGTTGTTGTTGTTGTTGTTGTTGTTGTTGTTGTTGTTGTTGTTGTTGTTGTTGTTGTTGTTGTTGTTGTTGTTGTTGTTGTTGTTGTTGTTGTTGTTGTTGTTGTTGTTGTTGTTGTTGTTGTTGTTGTTGTTGTTGTTGTTGTTGTTGTTGTTGTTGTTGTTGTTGTTGTTGTTGTTGTTGTTGTTGTTGTTGTTGTTGTTGTTGTTGTTGTTGTTGTTGTTGTTGTTGTTGTTGTTGTTGTTGTTGTTGTTGTTGTTGTTGTTGTTGTTGTTGTTGTTGTTGTTGTTGTTGTTGTTGTTGTTGTTGTTGTTGTTGTTGTTGTTGTTGTTGTTGTTGTTGTTGTTGTTGTTGTTGTTGTTGTTGTTGTTGTTGTTGTTGTTGTTGTTGTTGTTGTTGTTGTTGTTGTTGTTGTTGTTGTTGTTGTTGTTGTTGTTGTTGTTGTTGTTGTTGTTGTTGTTGTTGTTGTTGTTGTTGTTGTTGTTGTTGTTGTTGTTGTTGTTGTTGTTGTTGTTGTTGTTGTTGTTGTTGTTGTTGTTGTTGTTGTTGTTGTTGTTGTTGTTGTTGTTGTTGTTGTTGTTGTTGTTGTTGT